>BLSH010345780.1:215163-231727 GCA_018402905.1 Glandirana rugosa | reverse complement strand
TTGTTTGTCAGTGCCGCCCATCAGTGCTGCATATTTGCCCCATCATCAGTGCAACCTTATCAGTGCCACCTCATCAGTGCCAATCTGTACTGCCTCATCAGTGCCCGTCAGTGTAGCCTCATCAGTGCCCATCAGTGTAGCCACGTCAGTGCCCGTCAGTGAAGGAGAAAATGTACTTTACACAAATTTTTGTGACAGAAACAAAGTAAAATGTTTTTTTTTTTTCAAAATTTTCGGTCTTTTTTTGTTATAGCGCAAAAAATAAAAACAGTAGGGGTGATCAAATACCACCAAAAGAAAGCTCTATTTGTGGGAACAAAATGACAAAAAGTATGTTTGGGTGCAGCGTCGCACGACCGCGCAATTCTCATTCGAATCGCAACAGCACTGAAAGCTGAAAATTGGTCTGGGCGGGAAGTGTCCTAAGTGCCTGGTATTGAAGTGGTTAAAGGAGCTGTAAAGGCCGAAGGTTTTTTTTATCTTCATGCATTCTATACATTAAAATAAAAACCTTCTGTGTGTGGCAGTCTCCCCAGCAAGCCTAAATTACTTAGCTGAGCCCCTTCTCTGCATTACTGTCCACGAGCGTCTTAGCTGGCCCAGACACTCCTGATTGGCTGTGACACAGCAGCACCAACAGCTGTCAATCAAAATCAGTTACCCAATCAGGGGAGAGAGGGGACAGGGCTCTGTGTCTGAATGGATACACGGAGCTCTGACTTGGCTCGGGTGCCCCCCTGTAGCAAGTTGCTGGCTAAGGGGGCACTCATTAGAGGGAGGGGCCAGGAGAGCAAAAGAGGGACCCAATAAGAGGAAGATCCAGGCTGGTCTGTGCGAATCCAACTGCACAGAGGAGGCAAGTATAACATGTTTGTTATTTAAAAAAAAAAAAAAACAAGATTTTACAATCACTTTAAAAGTGGAAGTCATGGTCTAAGATTAAAAACAGTTTGATGGAAAAAAAACCTAGTATATGCACTAAAGACCTTATGAAAGTAGTGAATTTGTCTTAAATAATCTGGTCTTCTTTATCGTGCCTCTATACTTGCCATTTTAAAAGATACAGTTTATAGTAGGATCACTGTACAGGCTACAGTTGGTAACTTGTGACATAGTCACATGACACCAGAGGAAGATTTTGTTCGCAAACATTCTGTAGGCATGGTACAGAAGGAGATGATGATGTCAATCAGCACATAGAATGAGGTGGGGGAAGTGCTGATGTAATGGATGTAATTAATGGTCGTGATGAAATGCCTATTTCATCGTATGATGTATATCATATGTCTTGTGTACATATATGTTATTGCTATATATCATATACATTATATCACCTTACTCAAAATGGCTGCTAGCTCACCCCTCCCTTCGACTAATCAACTAATCAACATGAAACTTAAGATGGCGCCTCCAGAGAAGACTACACCCTAGACTTTGATTGATAACAACTTGGAAGGAAATTACACTTTAATAGATACATCCAATCATGAGCTTATACTATATTTTATCTATGTCACGTCTATATGCATTTCCTGAAACGTCTATCTTAAAACACTATATAAACTCAGCAAAGCGGAACAATAAAGCAGAAGTATCTTAACTCTGAACCTTGTGTCAGTATGTGATATCATTCAGCATGTGCACACAGCTTACTGAATCAGGCCAGGGGCAGGTATAAGTACGGACGGTTTCCGTCCCATCCAAAACATTTGGAACCCCAGATGGGACTTCAGGTTCTGTACCAAAGTGCAGCCAATCAAGAGGAAACCGGGACGAACCAACACAGACAGGACGGAGACTGATCACCTCTGAAATATGGTAAGACATATTTTATTATCTTGCCTGTATACCCTGTCTCTGTAATTGGTTTATCTCTGTGTTCATATCGGCTGCCTATGGTCAGCAAAGACAGATAATATAGCTTGCCTGAAGTCCATTGACAGAAAACCTACATAGTTTATATCTGCTGCCTGTTTTTATGTTATATGTGCTGGCTTGTTGTAGGGTGACGAGACAAACAGCAGGGAAATAGACTCACAGACAAAATAATTGGCTGGTGTGGATAGACTCCCATCAAGGCAGATAGTGCGGTATAGTATGGGTGTCCGAAGGGGAGGGGAAATGCCAGGGAACTCGCTCGGCGCGGGGATCCTGTGACAGATATTCTGAGTCTCGCATTCCTATTACATGAGTCAGTAGTGTCATGTCGTGAATGTGTATGTGATTATACCGGGGAAATAAAGAGCAGATTCTTAGAGGGTGAGAAAGATAGAGTGAGGAATCTGGGTATGCGTTTAGGACACGTACATGACATCTGAAATGACATACTGAATTTAATCTATTGTGCTTTGGTGAGAGTAATAAGTGCAGCCCTGTAAACTTTCTCTCTCTCCCTTGCTGACAGCCCCCCTCCTTCCCCCCCTCCTTTCTTTGCCACTTCCTTACTTGCTTGTGAGATCGTGAGAGTTAACCCCTGTGTAGCATTATATATTGGAGAGTGATCTAAAAAGAGGGACAGGTGACGATCAGAATAATTGTCGGACCCTGGAGTCCAAGACAGCCTCATAAAACTGTCACGTAAATCCTGAGCCCAGATATATAAACTCTCCAATAGCTAACAATGGGACAGAAATTAGAGAAACCAGAGAAGGAAAGTTTAGCTTGTGACCTGGTTTCAGACAGGGAGGGAGGAGGGGCAGTAAAAAAGGGGAAAAGGTTGGCGAAGGTATGTGATATCGTCATGCACCCAGGTGGCCGTTTGCAACCAGAGGAGTGGCGCATTTTGTTAAAACGGAAGAAAGGTCTGTTGTCCGATCACAGACTAGTACCTACGGCAGAAGCCTGGTACAGGGTGGTGAAAGCCATCCATGAGGAAGGATGGATAGAGCAAGAAACAAATCAGCATGGACACATAGTATACATGTATCATAAGCCAGGAAGTAAATTGAGATCTGAGCCACCGCCCTATGATGGCCCCTGAACCTTAGACAGGGACCAAGAACACCGTCCTCCAGCAACTGCCCCCCCACCTGACCCTCCCACCAGGCTCAACCCCAAGCTCCAGCCCACTGTAAAACCCCCATTGCTGCCCATATCACCACCCATACCTCCACCCCAGGCTGGAGGCCATCTTGCTACACCCCAGGCTGGATGCCATCTTGCTACACCCCAGGCTGGAGGCCATCTTGCTCCACTCCAGGTTGGAAGCCATCTTGCTACACTCAGCCATGATGATACACCCACCCAATCGATGACAACCTCTGGTGACGGCCATCTTGGTACACCTATACCCATGTATCCAGTAATGGATCAAACTGGAGCATACTACAAGGCACAACCCACCCCACTAATAGTACACGAGTCCGGGTAGGAAGCAAGTTTAGACAGAAGTAGCCCTAGCCAGTCTCCCTATCCTGTAGCTTGGGAGAATCTCGGCTCCATGGCCGCTGCCCCAGGTCCCGATCAGGCTGGTGCAGACCGCCCTGCCCCTATCACAGTATCCGGGGGAAAATCAGACACATCTACCGGGGCAAATACGGTTCCTCTCTATGATCAAAGGGCTCATAGTGATCCGGTTAGAAACACTCTAGCCGTACAGTTCCCCTCGTTACATCCCAGTTCACATCCTCCCCTTGGTGGATCATTCTACATGCCATCCACCCTAGTGCTGCCGGCAGCCTGGACAGCCACACCGGCTTCCCATTCCCAGCCTCCACCACCCCCACCACTGCCAGTATCCCATTCCCAGCCTCCACCCCCACCAGTGCAGCTGGCACCAGTTCTGAGACCACTACCCCTTCAATTTCAACACCCAACACCTGGGGCAGCCACACTCCCGATGTATACTCCATCATCCCATGAGATCATGACGGATGCGTCTGGGATACTCACAAGGGACTCATGTGATACAGTACAATATGTACTTCTGTCACCATCTGCTCCCCCTCCCCACAACCAGGACCCAATATGCAGCGAGCCTCTGTCTTGACCCCCTACCACCCAGGGCAAGGGCCATATCCTCAACCTGGAAATAATCAGGGGTCTTTCCCATATGTACCTGGGGGAATGCCTATAGCTCAAGGAGCACCCCTGATGTATGTGACATTTACCCCTTGGCAGGCATCATCTCTTTTGACCAGTCTGCCAGACCCTGAAAAGCAGCCCATGCCGTTTTATAGGAGAATTGCACAGATGCAAAAGGCATATTCTTGTGCCTGGCGGGACTTAGTAAGCCTGTGTGAGATTAAAGCAGGAGATGCCTATTGGCCGGTGATGGAAAAATGTTTCAGTACTGTTAGGATTGACGCTGATAACACTTATGACTCAGGGTGTGAATTTGTGACGCAGTTGCAGCAGTGGACGCGAGATCGCCTAGCAGACCAAGCAACTAACATACAGGACATTACACAAGACAAGACTGAAACATATAGGTATTTACAGATTTAGGATTCAGCATGCAGAATAAAGCACATACTCGAATGCTGTCCTCTGCATTTGTTTCAGGCCTTAGGGAACCAATCCGAAAAGGCCTGCTTCTATCACGCCCAGAGTATAGAGTGCTACCTCTCGATACTCTACTGTTGGTAGCAAAGGGCATATTATCCTCATAGGGAAATAAAAAGGTAAGCCCTCTCATGATGACCTCTGACACATCATACCTGCCACGAAATCCGCGTGTCTGTTACAATTGCGGAAGGCCCGGACACTTCAAAAGGGAGTGCTGAACCCCCGAAGGTCCACCTACAGACAACCCGGCCATGGGAGAGGCCCACAAGGAGGTACCCAACATCAAGGACAAAACAACCAAGATAACCCACCTGGCCTTCTGCCCAACACCTGACCCGATCCTCCCGATCATATTGACCTCCTCCGCTAGGATTCCGGCAAGCCTGTGTCACACACGCCAACCATGACTGCCTCATCTAGAGACACAGGAGGACCCCTTGCAAAAATAACCCTCCCCATTGAGGGCCATCCCACCACTTTCCTATGTGACACAGGTGCTGCCAGGAGTGTGATCAGAGCTGAAGAACTACCCAATACCTCTTTCTTATCGGACATTGATATAACCTGCGTGGGTGTGGACAGAACACTCAGGAAAAGCCCTTTGACCCTCCCCCTACAAGTTGGCAATTTCCCTGACCTACTAGCAAGATTTGTCATCTCCTCCACATGTCCTTTAAATTTGCTAGGGGCTGATGTCTTGTCTAGGCTCCAAGCTTCCATCTTCTTTTTCAGCCTTCACCACTGACTACTGATGATGCCTCAGCATTGTGTTCCATTCCATTTCTGCTCTCTTTGGATGTGGAGGATGAGACAGGGATCCCACAAGAAGTCTTGGACCGAATACCCTCATGTTTGTGGTCTACAGGGCTAGAGGACATCGGTCATCTGAAAGTCCCGCCCATCGGGGTCAATATGAAACCAGGGGCCCCTTTCCCCAGGAAGCCCCAATACCCCCTTAAGCCCTCTCAGTCAGCTGCACTTGCCCTCCAAATAGAAGCCCTCCTGTGGAATGGAGCTCTTGTATATTGTACAAGCCCCTGCAACACTCCTCTCTTCCTGGTAAAAAAGAAGACCCCGAAGGGAGAACCTGAGAAATGCCGGATGGTACATGAATGTGAATGAAGCCACTATACTGGAAACACCCATTGTGCCCAATCCACACACCTTGCTGCCTGGGGTGCCACCCACAGCAAAATACTTTACAGTAATGGACTTGGCACATGCCTTCTTCAGTGTTCCCCTTGACCCTCATTGTCAATTCCTTTTTGCCTTCACCCACGAAGGTCGAGGCTACACCTGGACCGTAATGCCTCAAGGGGCCCAAAATTCCCCATCTCAATTTGCCAAGGCAATGACATTCATTCTGGACACATGGATCAAGCTTCATCCAGAGGTTGTGCTCTTTCAGTATGTGGATGATCTCTTGCTCTTTGCGGATGCCCAGGAAGAGGCGTCAGCTTGTTCTGAGAGCCTCCTTTGCTACTTGGCCCAACAAGGCTGCAAGGCCTCAAAACATAAGATCCAGTGGTGCAAAGAGGCAATGGTCTTCCTTGGTCACTGCATCTCACAAGGCACATGACATCTTACCCAAGAGCGAGTTGCCGCAATCAAGGCCATCCTAGTGCCAGCGGGACAGAGATCTCTTCATGCCTTCCTGGGACTTATCTCCTACTGCCGTTCCTGGATTCCAGAGGCATCCCTACTGATGCGCCCCCAGTATGATGCTCTGCAGATCAATCCCTTCCTATTATCCCCAGAAGCCCTCACCAACTTTGAACTTTTGAAGGAAATTCTGTCCACGGCCCCCACCCTCGGCCTCCCAGACTATAAGAAGCCCTTCAAGTTATTTGTCTCGGAGAGAGAAGGACATGCCACAGGAGTACTGGCTCAGGCCCATGGCAACAGACTCAGACCCATTGGTTATTATTCCTGCCAAGTGGACCCAGTGGCTAGGGGTGGACCCTCCTGTCTCAGAGCCGTTTTCGCAGCCCAGGCTCTCCTGGACAAGACCACTGACATTGTGCTGGGTCACCATCTTATCCTCCTGGCCCCTCATGACATAACGGCCATACTAAATCAAGTACAGCCAAAACATCTGTCAACAGCAAGACATCTCAGACTTCAATGTGCACTGCTCCTCCCGGATAATATTACCCTTCTCAGGTGTGACACCCTTAACCCGTCCACTCTGCTTCCACTTCTCGAGGGGGGAAACGATCCTCATGATATTCCACATAACTGCTTTGAAATGATGAAGATGGAAACTGCACATCTACCAACTGTAAGTGAGGTGCCTTTGAACGATCCCAACCTAAGTATCTATGTTGATGGATAAAGATACGCAGATCAAGCAGGACAATATCACACAAGATATGCTGTTACCACTGAGGATACAATCCTCCACGCCTCGGCTCTACCCCTTCAAAGTCTGCACAAGAAGCAGAGCTCCAGACCCTGACTTTGGCATGCAAATTGGCAGAGAGAAAAAGAGTCAACATCTACACAGATTCAAGATATGCCCTCGGTGTTGCCTGCGACTATAGGGTCCTCTGGAAAACTAGAGGGTTTCTACCGGCCTTGGATACGCCCGTGAAGCATAGTGCAGCAATCAAGGACTTGATGGATGCTCTACTCCTCCCAGCCCAAGTGGCTATACTTAAGGTAAAAGTACACGGTAGGCTGAATTCCCAAGGGTCCCAAGGGAATCATCTGGCAGACACTGCCACAAAGCAGGCCGCATACGAAGTACGAGAAGTCATCAGCAGAGTGGACATGCCTATTCTGAATGGAACAGCACTAGCACAAGACATACAAGACACTGTAACTGTACAAGCCACCATGGTCTTACAGAATCCACCTGTAGATTGGACACACCTTAAGGAAAAGCAGAAAGCAGCAAGCAAAGAGGAAAAGGAGACGTGGACGAAGAAGGGAGCCACATTGAAGGATGGACTCATGGAAGTGAACAAGAGACCATGTTTACCATGATCAATGTTCCCAGCAGTGGTGCTGTGGGCTCATGGTGCCTTCCACCTGTCAAAAACCCTGATGAACTCCCTAATCAACAAATATTACCTAGCCCCAGGAATTACCCTACTTACCAACAACTTTTGCAAATCATGTGCCATCTATGCTAAATGCAATCCAGGAAGGACGGAGAGAGTACCCATAAAACATCTGGCAAAGGCCCAGTATCCCTTTCAGAGAATACAGATAGACCACATCCAGATGCCAAAGAGTGGACGATATGAATACGGTTTGGTGATTGTTGACATGTTTTCGTCATGGCCTGAGGCTTTCCCAGTCACCAATATGACAGCAAAGACCACAGCCAAGAAGCTTCTGACAGAAATAGTGTGCAGATATGGTGTCCCAGAGGTTATAGAGAGTGATCAAGGGCCAGCTTTTACGGCCTCAGCAACCAAAGAAATATGGACAGCTTTAGGGGTCACACTAGCCTTCCACATCCCATACCATCCTCAGAGCAGTGGAAAGGTAGAGAAATTGAATGGCACAATAAAGGCTAGGATGTTAAAAATGTCCCAGGAAACAGGGATGAGTCGGCCAGACAGTTTACCCATTGCTTTGTTTAGTGTCCGGTACACTCCCAAAGGAAACCATGGTCTATCACCCTATGAGATACTGTTTGGCTTGTCTCCTAGACTAGAGTGTTACTTTCCACAACAGTTACGACTTCAATCTGATGTACTGACTGATTATGTGACTGCCTTGTTTCGTGAATTAACCCGTATCCATGACAAACTGTTTTCTTCCATTCCAGATCCTGAACTAGATACAGGGACACACAAGCTGGTTCCCAGTGACTGGGTCTTGATAAAGAAGTTTGTGCGAAAACACTCCCTTGAACCAAGATATGATTGTCCATACCAAGTCCTCCTGATAACCGCCACATCAGTAAAGATGGCTGGGAAGAATACCTGGATACACACCTCTCACTGTAAAAAGGTCCCAGTACCCGAGGAAGCAGAGGGTGGAAAACCATGATATATATCCTTTTTCTGCTGGGACTGGTAAGGGCCCAACAAGTGTCCACTACCAAGACAAATTACATTACTCAGTTTTGGTACAACTCATCCAACACACATATGGCCACTTTCACCTTTGATTACTGCACTATAGTCTCTTGCCCTCCAATTGATTGGCAGTGTAATATGTACCTTCCCAATTCCAGGTCTACATACATATGTTTTACAGATGATTATTGGGGTGACAATTGCGATTACTGGGGATCTGTAGGGTGGAACACAGGAGGAGACTGGAGGTACAGACCACAGAGTGCTCTGGACAGGAAATATAAGAATGGAGAGCCCCTACTTAGCAGAATGACCCTAGTGAAAACAGGAACATGCCTAATTAATGGGAAAGCAGGACAAAGCAGAAAATTCACTTTAACCATAAAAAACCCCAGCCCCACAGATGCTGGCACATACATTCTGGGAACATGAATG
Source organism: Glandirana rugosa (assembly GCA_018402905.1). Lineage (NCBI taxonomy): Eukaryota > Metazoa > Chordata > Amphibia > Anura > Ranidae > Glandirana > Glandirana rugosa. Next base: position 222,752 of record BLSH010345780.1, on the reverse strand, counting down.
GCAAGGGTAACGGTAGGAGAAATGGGGAAATTCCAACTCAAAGACATGTATAAGTCACCAGACTGGCAATCCTCCCAGCCAGTAGTAGCCAACCCTCTGAAACCCTATATTCATACCCTAAATGATATGGTGGCAATAGCAGACCCCACCTTTGAAGAGACGATGGTGGCCGAAACTGGGTTCTCTGACGTTAACCTGTGGCTTGAATGGATGAGATTCAGTGCTTATCAGCATAACAAGAGTAACTGTTATGTCTGTGGTAGCGCTAGGCCGCATTTAGGGACAGTCCCTCTCCAAATCCCATCAGACAGTGAGGAATGCTTCCTCAGCCTATTCACTAACACATCCACCAACCACTCTGCATGTGAAATGTAGAAAAAGGAGTATCCCATTGATACCAACACCCCTAAGCCTAGAGAAGTCATAACAATATATCCTGGGAACTACACTTGCTACGCCCATCACGTAGGGAGGGGTAGGAACCTGGTCATTTTTTCCAAGAGTTACTGCGCCTCTTATAGCCACATTTCAACTGATCTGGTACAGAATAAATGCCAGTCCTTACGGGATGTGTATTGGGTGTGCGGGGACATGTGTATCAGGACCAGGTTAGAGGGGCAGCGGAGAGGAGAGTTTGCCCTTGCGAAGGCCATCATGCCTCTCCATATTCTAACGGAAGACACCCCTGACACACACACCAACCCAGCACCCGGTCACAGGAGGAAGCGGGTAACTCCCTCCGGAAGCTTTGACCCTCATGTGTATATAGATGCCATTGGAGTCCCAAGGGGGATCCCTGACGAATTCAAGGCCCGAGACCAGGTAAAAGCTGGTTTTGAGTTTCTAATCCCTATATTAGCCATTAATAAAAATGTAGACTGGATCAATTACATATATTATAACCAGCAGAGGTTTGGGAATTACACTAGGGATGCTCTCCAGGGAATTGCTGACCAGTTAGCACCTACTTCGTATATGACATTCCAGAACCGAATGGCCTTAGACATGGTGCTAGCTGAAAAGGGAGGTGTTTGTGAAATGATAGGGACAACAGGAACCTGTTGCACCTACATCCCTGATAATACTGGCCCAAATGATAAGGTTACATTAGCTATAAAGAAATTGAAAGATCTGTCAGATGAGCTAAAGAAAAAATTAGGTATTACACATCCATGGGACCAATACTTCCTTGCTTTAGTGGTTTGTTGTGTACTTCCTTGCTTGATGAAGTACATGGAAAAGGCAATAGAACAAACCAACCCCACATTCATGAACCAGGAAGTGGGATGCAAAGAAGACCATGGAAAACCGTATACTCCATTGCAGATGCTCCCTGTCCACATGACGACATGTAGGGCCATAGGGAGAGCATCTGACTTCCCATGTGCATAGACTGTGGCAAGGGGGTGATCGATTAGCAATCACCCGTCTAACATGTGGCATAAAAGAGTTCCAAGGCACATGAGGACAGATGAGCTAGGATTAGTAGGGACAGATTAAAATAGACATTTCAAATGGGGAATCTTTAATGGATGTAATTAATGGTTGTGATGAAATGCCTATTTCATCGTATGCTGTATATCCTATGTCTTGTGTACATATATGTTATTGCTATATATCATATACGTTATATCACCTTACTCAAAATGGCTGCTAGATCACCCCTCCCTTTGACTAATCAACTAATCAACATGAAACGTAAGATGGCACCTCTAGAGAAGACTACACCCTAGACTTTGATTGTCAACAACTTGGAAGGAAACTATGCTTTAATAGATGCATCCAATCATGAGCCTATACTATATTTTATCTATGTCACGTCTATATGCATTTTCTGAAATGTCTATCTTAAAATGCTATATAAACTCAGCAAAGCAGAACAATAAAGCAGAAGTATCTTAACTCTGAACCTTGTGTCAGTGTGTGATATTATTCAGCATGTGCACACAGCGTACTGAATCAGGCCAGGGGCAGGTATAAGTACGGACGGTTTTGGTCCGATCCAAAACACTGATGCTGCTGCAGAGTTCTGCATCCAATGTGCCATTGTGGCACCAGAAGTGGCCCAACAACTCTATTTGATTATGACATCACTTTCGAGGGAGGGTTTGCCTGGGTGATAGAGGAGCATTTGTCCCTCAGGCCAGTACTTATAAGTTTTGTTATGTTGGTGGTGCATGGTGGAGATACTTAACCATTCAAATTTTAATCAAAGGTGGTCCTGCAGTCAGTAATACATTCAGGGCACAATGTAACTATCTGTTTCGCATTCAGACCTATGATCGCAGTGTTTGACCTAAAAAAGCCTTTTAGTGCCACCTTTATTTGGAGCTTTGAGATATCACAGTTGGATAAAATGATGAAGGCACAAAAGAAGCTGATGCTGAAAGATGTGAAAATGCTTCACGTTATAACTTGCCCTTTAAAAACATCTACCTTTCACTATGCCCATCATTTATGGTGGCCCAATGGCACAGGTTGCAGAAAACTGATTGTTTAGCCAACATAAATATCTTCCTATCATGAAAGGGTCAATTGGGCGTGTTTGTTGCCAAGGTCAAAAGTACCCAGTCCTCTCTTGGCCACCACTAATACCCATAAAAATGATTAATTGGATTTGGATTAACATACAGTATAGTACTTTTTTGGATTCAACCACCTAAAGACCAGGCATTTTCTGGCACTTTTTATTCACATGTAACAATCAGGGTTTTTTGCTAGAAAAACACCCAAACATTTTATATATTTTAGAATATAATGCAGGGTTTTGCAATGTTACACGGTATTTTGGCAGCAGTTTTTCAAATGCAATTTTTTGGAAAAAATACACTTTTTTCCACTTCAGTCTCCGACAAGAACTTTCATCATCATGGCATTTTCTCTCTTGTCTTTATTTATCTTATATAAAACCCAAGCCAGTTTATTTCCAAAATTTCAGAGGCATCTCCTCCTAATATTACCTTAATGTTACAACCCTTCCCGCTCCCCCCCCCCTCTCTGCATCTCCCTCCTCTTTTCATATTTACAGATCTTCCTTAAGGGGCAGCTGGCCCAGAATAAGACAACAAAAGCTTCATATAAGGGATGATCCCTACTCTCCCTTTCCCACCACCATGTCCATATAAACTGCGTTTTTTTTTAAATCAAGCCACTTCTCCTAAATCCTCTGCTATTTTTCCAGTGCAAGAGATTGTTTCTTCCAGTGTACTGGTCTAATCTACTCTACATACCCACTCTATCAATGATGGAATCTCGGTGGATTTCCACTTTTTGGGTATCAAGCTCTTTGCAGCATTTAATAATATTGGTATCAAAGTATTTCTATATTGTTTTTCTGTTTTTTCTGTTCTGTTTAATTTTTTCACCCGTAATCAAGTAGATATTTCCTACTATCTCTTGCCAGTATTTTCCTATGTTTGGACAGTTCCACCATATATGTGTGTAGGTGCCCGGGGCTTTGCACCCCCTCCAACAATTTTGGGGGCCGGTCCTCCGAATCCTCTGCGCTCTCTGTGGTGTTATATACCACCTTGCAAATAATTTATAGCTTAATTCTCTTGTCCCTTGATCCCTTGCGATATTGGAGTTCAGTCTTAATATCTTCTCTCTGATTTCCCCTTCCTGCATTGTCCCTATTTCTTCCTCCCATTTTCCTAAATATGTAGGGGTCTTGGGCTTTGCCTCATTCACCAGGATTTTATATATTTTAGATATGAACCATTTTAGACTATGAGGTGTACTTATTAATTTCTCTAATGGTCTCATATTTTCTTTTTCTCTGAGTGGTTGGGGAATGGTTTGTGTAAAGTGTTTAATTTGTGCATATCGTTATTTATCTAAAGGTCTTGTGCCCCATTTTTGTGCGATCTCCTTATATGTGCAGACCCTATTCCCCTCCATAATATCCAGAAGATATAGTTCTTCCTTTTTTGCCCATCTAATAAAATATAAACATTCATCTTTCCCCTGTTTAAAGGAGGGGGAAGGTAAGGAGGGAGGGGGAGTCCGATGACGTAACGTCATCAGAGCCCCGCCCCTCACACATGGACACAGGCAGGCCAGTCAGGGTTCCACCAGGAGATGAGGCGCATGGCTCGGAGGACACCCTGGCCCCCAGCACGCTAGCTGACCTGGGGCGAGTGGATCAGAAGCCTCCTCTACCAGCCCTGTGGATCGGAGGTGGCTATAGGTGATCAGACGAGTTGGAGGTGTCTTAGGTCAGTGCAGGTGCTGACCGAGGGTGTAGCCGACAAGGACGCGGAGCAGATGTTGGATGGTCACAGCCCGCTCCATTCCCTCCCTGTGGAGAGGGAGTTGCAGAGGAGGGAGCTGAACGTATAAACCCAGGAAGACCCCAGGAAAACCCCAGGAGTGGTAGATATGTGACCTGTGGTCATACTGGTTTTGAATCACTGAATTATTTGAACTATCTGTATTGTTTAACCATTGCTCAGATTATGGAAAAGTAATCTGTTGCCAAACACTCTCAGAATACAAATGTGAAGATAGTGAAGTAGCAGAATTAGAATCTGGTAAAACAAACACATAGGCGACAGAGACAGAGGGGGAGCTCTTAATCAACGCGGTTTGTTTTACCATCTATAAAGTCAGTAAAGCAGCTGAGGCACAGAGAGGAATTTGATCACACGGTACATAAAAGTGCCCTATGAACATATTGGGAGTAGAACAAGCTACGCAGTTGCTGAGAAAGCTGAGTTTACATTGAATACACATTGAACATATATAGTATATTGAATACACACTGTGATATACTGTGCCACTCTGACCAGGTTAAAACCCCCAGTTGGTAAAATAAGAATACCATAAGGCTGGGGAACAAAGAGAATAAAGAAAAGGAGGATTGGAGGGAGATTGGTGAGAGAAGAGGCCCGGTTAATGACTGGGGGACTGGGGAGGTGGTGCGGGCCCCTTTTATTCTAGTGCCTAAGAGTTTTCTTGGGGGAACAAGGATTCACAGAACTGTAGGAGAGGGAAGAACCAGAACCAGTAACCCCTATAGCAGCTCCTACAGTAGTGTCCCCTTTCTCCCCCGCCGTTGTCCCCACCAGACCATCCTTCTTTTCCTTTCTTCTCTGAGGGGTAGGTACAAAGTGAGAACATGGCGACAAAAGGGAAAACAAACAAAGGGGATCAAGCAAAACCAAGCAGACTGCCTCCAGCCCAGGAGTGATTCAGAGATACATGGCCACAGAAATAAGTATAACGGAGAAGGGGAGCCCCGGTCGGGGAGCAATAGGAGGGGAACACAATGAGGGGGCAACCCCGAAGACAAGAAGCACTGGGGACACTCCCCCGGGAAGTGGCAAAGCGCAAAAAGGACAAGTAGAGGACCCAGAGAGGAAAGGAAGCACAAACCAAATGGTCATGGAGGGACAGGGCAGAGAGACCCAGGTAAGCCTCCCTCAAATCAAGGAGGCCTTGACAGAAATGCTAACTAAGATGGAGATCTCCTTAAAAAACGAGATCGTAACAATAAGGACTGACATTAATCAGGTCCTTCATTGGGTAGAAGAGACAGAAGAGAGACTGGACACATATGAGATGAGATTAGAAGAGCTAAGCGTACAGATGAAGGCACTCCAAAGATCCAACAGAGCTATTATCTACAGATTGGAAGACCAAGAAAATTGAAGTCGCAGAAGGAATATGTGAATCAAAAGACTATCTGAGAGATATAAGGACGAGGAATTGGGAGGGGTGATGCAAGATCTTTTCAAACCCATACTGGGAAAAGTGGATTCAGAGGAGGTAAGAATGGACAGGGTGCACATGATCGCACAAAATCTGCCTAGTGGAGGTGACACCCCCAGAGATGTCATCATATGCTTCCATTATGCTGTAGAAAATACATTTATTATGTAGAAACTATGGAAAATGCCGACAATCTCCTATAAGGGAGAAAATATACAGATATATTCTGACCTATTGACAGAAAGATTGATGAGAAAAAGATTACTCAAACCTCTTACAGAATTCATGCGACAGGCAAATATAATTTATTGGTGGGGGATTTCCTGCATGTTTGAAAGGGAGAAAGGAAGGAAGGACGGCAGTTTTAAGACTCCCTGAAGACTTAAAAGAATTTTGTAACAAACTAGATCCCCAGCCACCCCCCCCCTGGGATGGGAAGAAGACAATATCATTCAAAGATCACCGATGGGAAACAGGAGATGGACTCGCTAGGAGCGGAGATGGGGGGGGGAAATAATCAGAAGGAACCATGATGGAAGTATAAGATACTTAGTATCTGGGGGAACTGCTCTTTTTCTTTTTTTTTCTGTTCTTTGTTTATCTTGGATCTCCCTAAGAATCAGAAGAGGAGGATAACTGGGCAGAGAAGGAGGGGAGATCTTAATAGAGAAAAGAAGATGTGCAAGGCAGGGAGGGGAAGCGGTAGGTGGGCAGGGACTCAGAGATCTTCCCTTCGAGGTATGGAGGTAAAGCAGTCCCCCATGGAGGGAAGCTGGCCCCATATGTCGAATGGAACGAAAATGGCTGTTCACCCACCCATGGGACGGGTGGGGAGGGAAGGGTTTTTTTGGGGGATCAGGGAATTCTCTCTCCGCATTCTCTCCCTTTTAAGGGGATGGTAATGATGGTCACTGGAAAATTAAGAGAATCAGGGATGGAAGATCAATGGGACGGATAAATATTCTGACATATAATGTAACGGGACTTGAATACGGTGGAGAAAAGATACAAGGTAAAGAGGGAACTACAATGTTATAAGGCAGATGTGACTAGTCTCCAGGAGACACATATCACACATGCCTCAGGTGTTAAGCTGGCTTCATATGAGTTCCCAAATTGGTATTACGGAGACTCAACATCAGGTAGAGCAAGAGGAGTAGCTATTGGATTTAGTAAAAATATAGTGTTCTCTATGAAAGATCAAAAGGCAGACTATGAGGGGAGATACCTGTTCAACAAGGGAAAATTAATGAATTTAGAATGCACTATTGCAAATATCTACTCTCCCAATAAAGAACCAGGTACATTTCTTGGGAGAATACTGGGGGAGCTGATGTTGTTTAAAGAGGGGATCCTCATAATAATGGGAGATTTTAATATGTGTTTAGACCCACAAGTAGACTCATCAGGGCCCCAGGGAGGGCAGACAATACGGCGCCAGAGGGATAAAGAAACATAGAAAAGTGACGGCAGAAAAAGACTGAGTAGTCCATCGAGTCTGCCCCTTTTTTTTTTTACATTAACCTTGTTGTCTGACTATGGATTTATGTTTATCCCAAGACTGGAGTTTGATTGACCCCCCTTCAAGTTTTGATTAGAATCTTTCATAATAAAATGACTTTCCCACCAACTACTAACCTTATTTGATGGTTGTCTCCAACACTCTGTCAGTTGTCATTTACCGAAGTTTGTACGAACCCTATTTGTATTTAGGTATCAGTCTGTTGTTCCAATTACATTTTTTTTTTTCCCCGTCTGAGCTACCTGATGAGTCAGAAAAAGACGGCAGTGAAAAGATACAAAGAAATAGGGAGACCGCGGCATAACAGACGGGAGGGACCCCGGGACTACTCAGATGAACACCCAGATTTGTGTAT
>BLSH010345780.1:159143-190888 GCA_018402905.1 Glandirana rugosa | reverse complement strand
GGAATAAAGGCTTAAAGGCTTTAAGCCTTTATTCTTTCATATAAACTTTATTATTATTTATTGATAATTTATATCCATAACTTTAAAAGAACTTTCATACTGATAATCATTACAACTCGTTTGGGCCTGACATTACAAGCCCAGACATGGCTTGAAAGCCCACAGGCCCTGGGCCTGGGCTTGTGCCTGTAAAGTTTTTTGCAAGCCCAAGCCAGGCCCCAAGACCATAAAATGAGGTGCACAACTCTTCGACGTCCCGTCGGTTAGTTGTTCGCAAAGTGACCAAACGGGAATCTTCTCAACACGTGGAGTAAAATACCAGAACCCCGGACCGAACCCGAACGTTTTTTGAAATGTCCGTGTTCGGGTCCGGGTCCCGGACACCCGAAAGTTCGGTACAGACCCGAACATTACAGTCCGGGTTTGCTCAACATTACTAATAGTCATACTTTCAAGAAAATTTCAATACCTATATTTAATAGTTATTTATTATTATTTCAAATATACTTTCTTATTTCCGAATTTCGGAAATTCGGAAATAAGGAAGAACATTTGAAATAATAAGTTATTAATTTATTATTTTAACTTATTATAAATTATAATAAGCTATTATTACTTCAAATGTTTTTCCTTATTTCTGACTTTTGCAGTGTGTGACTGTATATATGCATACTGTATGTATGTGTGTGTGTGTGCATACTGGGTGTGTATATACTGTGTGTATATTGGATGTATATTGTATGTATACTGTGTGTTTACATACAATATAAGCACAGTATATACACACCCAGTATGCACACACACATACATACAGTATGCATATATACAGTCACACACTGCAAAAGTCGGAAATAAGAAAGAACATTTGAAATAATAATAATAGCTTCTTATTATTTATAATAGGTTAAAATAGTACATTAATAACTTATTTCAAATGATCTACCTTATTTCCAAAATTCGGATATAAGAAAAACATTTGAAATAATAATAAATACCTATTAAAGGTATTGGAATTTTCTTGAAAATATGGCTATTAGTGATACATTTCATATTTCAGTTCACTAACAGCCAAACTTTCAAAGAAATGTCAATACTTATGGAAGAACATTTGAAATAATAAGTTATTCATTTATTATTTTAACTTATTATAGATTATAATAAGTTATTATTATTTCAAATGTTCTTTCTTATTTCCGAATTTCCGAATTTCGGAAATAAGGAAGAACATTTGAAATAATAATAGTTTATAAATAAATTATTTTGAACTATAAATTATAAGAAGCTATTATTATTTCAAATGTTCTTCCTTATTTCCGACTTTTGCAGTGTGTGACTGTATATATGCATACTGTATGTATGTGTGTGTGCATACTGGGTGTGTATATACTGTGCTTATATTGTCTGTAAACACACAGTATACATCCAATATACATCCAATATACACACAGTATATACACACACCCAGTATACACACACATACATACAGTGTGCATATATGCAGTCACACACTGCAAAAGTCGGAAATAAGGAAAAACATTTGAAATAATACGTTATTAATTTATTATTTTTACTTATTATAAATTATAATAAGCTATTATTATTTCAAATGTTTTCCTTATTTTCGACTTTTGCAGTGTGCGACTCTACATGCATACTCTATGTATGTATGTATATGTACAGTCACACACTGCAAAAGTCGGAAATAAGGAAGAACATTTGAAATAATAATAGCTTCTTATAATTTATAATACGTTAAAATAATAAATTAATAACTATTTCAATTGTTCTTAATTATTTCAGAATTTCCGAAATTCTGGAAATAAGAAAGAACATTTGAAATAATAATAATAGCTTATAATTATTTATAATAAGTTAAAATAATACATTAATAACTTATTATTTCAAATGATCTTCCTTATTTCTTAAAATTTGGAAATAAGAAAAACATTTGAAATAATAATAAATACCTATTAAATTATAGGTATTGGAATTTTCTTGAAAATATGACTATTAGTGATAAATTTCATATTTCAGTTGACTAACGGCCAAACTTTAAGGAAATTTCAATACCTATAATTTAATAGTTATTTATTATTATTTCAAACGTTCTTTCTTATTTCCGAATTTCGGAAATAAGGAAGAACATTTGAAATAATAATAGTTTATAAATACATTATTTTAAATTATAAATGATAAGAAGCTATTATTATTTCAAATGTTCTTCCTTATTTCCGACTTTTGCAGTGTGTTACTGTATATATGCATACTGTATGTATGTGTGTGTGCATACTGGGTGTGTATATACTGTGCTTATATTGTATGTAAACACACAGTATACATACAATATGCACACAGTATATACACACCCAGTATGCACACACACATACATACAGTATGCATATATGCAGTCACACACTGCAAAAGTCGGAAATAAGGAAAAACATTTGAAATAATAATACCTTATTATCATTTATAATTTAAAATAATAAATCAATAACTTATTATTTCAAATGTTCTTCCTTATTTCCGAAATTCGGAAATAAGGAAGAACATTTGAAATAATAAGTTATTAATTGATTATTTTACTTATTATAAATTATAATAAGCTATTATTATTTCAAATTTTTTTCCTTATTTCCGACAATTGCAGTGTGTGACTCTACATGCATATTGTATGTATGTATGTATATGTACAGTCACACACTGCAAAAGTCGGAAATAAGGAAGAACATTTGAAATAATAATAGCTTATTATAATTCATAATAAGTTAAAATAATACATTAATAACTTATTATTTCAAATGATCTTCCTTATTACTGAAATTCGGAAATTCGGAAATAAGAAAAACATTTGAAATAATAATAAATACCTATTAAATTATAGGTATTGGAATTTTCTTGAAAATTGGCTATTAGTGATAAATTCCATATTTAGGTACACTAACAGCCAAACTTTCAAGGAAATTCCAATACCTATAATTTAATAGTTATTAGTTAGTTATTATTTCAAATGTTCTTGGTTATTTTCGAATTTTCGGATTTCCGAATTTCCGAATTTTGGATTTTTGTCTGCTCTGATTGCCGAATTTCCAAATTACCGCAATTGCCGAATTACCGCGAATTTCCGAATTACCGCAATTGCCGAATTACCGCAAATTTCCAAATTACCGCAATTACCGCAATTTTCCGAATTTCGTATTTCCAAAATTTTTAATTTCCGAATTACGAATTTTTTGAATTTCCGAATTTCACATTTTTTGAATTTCCGAATTTCCGAAAAACAAAAAAAAACACATTTTTTAGCCATGCACAAGTCTACCCTCTACTATTCCTGCTAGATCACACGCTTCATGGAATCATGGACAGGGAACTTGAGGCAGAAAAGCGGGAGGAAGAGGAGGACTTCCTTTCCTCTCAAGGCACCCTTTATGCAAATAGCATTCCTGCAGGGCCATCAAACATACAGGAAGAAGAGGAGGAGGAGGATTGTGTCAGCATGGGTGTAGAGCAGTAGGCCAGGTTTGCAGGATAACTGAAATACATCACAGGTGATCTCATTTGCTGCTCAGTGATTGCAGTATTCTAGTCTGCATCTCCCCAAGGTAATACTTAAAATCTGGCCTCTTGGTGGGTCCTGAGGACAGGAGTTGAGAACCACTGGTGTAGAGTATAACACACAGCAGTCTTCAAGGGATGGTTTTATTCCCCAGAAACCCAAGGAGTTGTACATGGCTTGGAGGAGGTAGTTCCTGACAATGTCATCCTCAGTGGCCCAGAGGACTCTGTCTGCTCAAACTTACGCTACATGGCCTCCCTGATTCTGCAAAGCCTGCAAAAAAAAAAACATAGTTCATGGCATCAAAAACAGGAGGAGGAGGATTGCGTCAGCATAGATGTGGAGTATAATACGTAGCAGTCTTCAAGGGATCATGGCTTTCAGGCCCCAGAAACCCAAAGAGTTGTACGAGGCTGGGAGGAGCGAGTTCCTGATAATGTCATCCTCACTGACCCAGAGGACACTCATGCCTCCTCAAACTTATGCTGCATGGGCTCTCTGATTCTGAAAAGCCTGTGAAAAGACCTTAGAATTCATGGTATCAAGGAGAGGGATCATTACTGGCTGGCAACCCTTCTTGATTCACGTTACAAGGGTAACTTTGCAGAGCTCATCCTGTCTTCGCAGAGAGAGCAGAGAATAAAACATCTTCAGGATAGCTTGAAGAAAGGTTTGTGCAATGCCTTTCTAGACCCTGGAAGGTTACCATTTCCTGCTGCTGGACAAAGTGTTTCTAAAGCTTCCTTCAGTCAGAGAAAGAGCGGTGGAGAAGGTGGCCGATGCCTTTAAACAATTTTTCAGTCCTCAGCACCCAGGGCTGATAGGTTCAAGCAACCATCATCAGCATCTGCATTATATGGTGCAGGAATATCTAGGGGCAAGAGCAGACTTGGAGAACTTTCCAACTCAGCATCAACCGAGTTACTGGGTCTTGAGGATGGACCACTGGCCGGAACTTGCTCAATATGCAATCAAGCTACTGGCCTATCCTGCATCCAGCGTGCTTTAAGAATGGACATGCAGTGCTGCTGGAGGGTTCATAACAGATCAAAGAGTGCACCTGTCCACAGAGTCCATTGATAGGCTCACATTTATAAAAAATAATCAGTCCTGGATCAGCAGCTATCAAGCCGCTGGTGCTAATGCAACTGATTGAATTTGCTAGGGATCTGGGATCCCTTGAAGACTGCCTATCCTATTCCTCCTGAATCCTGCTGATGCTAACTTTCAACAATATTTTGGGTTTTGGGCATCAACACCCAAGGCCCAATTTTTCTGCACCTGTTTTACAGGGGCATGTCATAACATTTTTTTTTAAAAAAATTAACAGTAGGGCCCGTTCCTGCACCCAATGAGAGTAACTGTGAGGGGTTACAGTGTTTTTCCACCACCAACACCCAAGGCACAATTTGTATGCACCTGTTTGACTGGGCATGTCATTCGAATGTTTTAAATAATTTACAACAGCAGGGCCCATTCCTGTGCCAAACAAGAGCAACTGTGAGGGTTTACATTGTTCTGCCACCACCAACACCCAAGGCCCAATTTTTTCTGCACCTGTTTGCCCAGGGCATGTCATTAAAATTTTATACAGTGCAGTCCCCATTATATATATAATATAGTTAAGACTATATGGTGCAGTCAGTGTAGTATATATAACACAGTGTATTGAAGTGGTTAAGGGGAACCCCATGGGCCTGGTTTAGATTTTGGGGGGGCCCTGCACAATTTTTTTCAGTGTTTTTTGATCTATATTGACGGGAGCCGACAATACATTACAGCCATGACCAAGTTTAGTTGACTTTTTTCTTTAAAAATGTCATTTTGCTGCGGCACTGTTCTAAACATCACACAGATGCACAACTTTACAGGCAGACTAAGGGGACCCCCAGGTAGGATATTTAAAGGAATATTAATTTTTTCACTTTAAAGATTATTAAAATCATGAAAAAAAGATTGTTTTGAAAACTTTTTTTGCATTGATACATGTCCCCTAGTGCAGTACCCGGGCCCCCATACACTTTTTATGGCAATAATGTGCATATAAGACTTTAAAATTAGCACTTTTGATTTTTTCCTGTTCAAGTCCCATTGATTTTAATAGGCTTTGTGTATTCGCTCGTTTGCGGTGTTCTGGTGTGAACTTTAGCTACAGAAAAGTATTGCAAAAAAGTCAGTCTTGTTGATTAAGGATACAAATCACTGACTTTCACTTAAAGTCAAATTCTAACTTCACCAGGCAGACTGATATCTGCAGTGAAGCCTCACTGAAAAACATGCTTTCTGCTTGCAGTTTTGGGCATTGTAATGCTGTATAACATCAGTAGCTCCATGCCACTTCCTTAGTGGATGAAGTCTGGCATTCCTTAATCACTTTCTTTTTCAACAGGCAGTCACAGCTTTACCCCCTATAGTACTCATGTCTACATCAGCTGCTGTCATGACTTTCAGTGTCTTAAAGTGTATGCAAACCTAGTTTCCATAGTTAAAAATGTAATTTCCTTTAAATTACAATAACAAACCTGGTGATCCAATCCCCATTCACCCTGCTAACATAGCTGGTAAGGTTAAATAAAGACACTGGTCCATCCAGTTCAACTTGAGTGAGTGTAACTACCAATTTCCAGATCCCTGTACATTGTGCTCACTAAAAAAAAACACATCTAAAATATGAATTTATCTTCACTCCCTGCTGACACCACCAACTGTGGAAGGGAGTTCCACATCCTTACTGCTCAAACAGTAAAAACACCCTTACATGCTTTAAAATTGAACTGCTTCACATCAAACTTCATTGAGTGGCCTTGTGTCCTCTTTAGAGACATCAATTTGTTGCAATTATGGGGTTTACTTCTGATGATTCTAGGTACAGTATGAATGCAGGTCTGTCCTAGGGTGGTCAGTTTGTGTCTATACCTGCTGTTGCCAAGCTCCACCATCCAGCCCTGCCTTCTGTTTTGGGAGCTATGAGGCACTCCAGATCTTTGCAAATACGCCCCCTGCCCACTCGGCACAGTTGAGGGACAGCAAGAACTGAATATGTGACATTGGCAGAAGCTGCCTAATCATTAAGAGTCTCCTCTCCCCACCCCTCAGAGCCCATGATGTTGAACCTGCTTAGTGTTCATATGTTCATTGGGAAACTTTTAAAAAAAAATCGTAAATTTTGCCTTAGAATAGTACTGTTGGTATTGTAGTTAATTGAAATGTTTTCAGGCAGCCAGGGTTTACATTCATTTTAATTGTGGCACTTTATGGCAATTGTAAGCCCCAAAAAAGCCAGAAATACAATAGCAGTCACATAACTGCAATTTTTGCAAGAATTCTTAAGATAAGTAAATGCAAAAAAAAAAAAAAAAAAAAACCCACACACACAGGTTAGGTAGAGTAAAGGAACTGTTTTATGCACTGGAGTTGCGCCATGTAGTCACATCTTTTCCTGACAAAGATTTTGTTTTCCTTCTGATTTGTACAGCAATTGCAAAACTCTGAAGGAAATGTTTGTAAAGAATACATATTGGGTAAATGGTATAAATATTTTTTTAAATTTGCTAATATATAAAAAAGAGTCATTGTGAGTGTGCATTTTACTTGTTGGAGGTCAAAAACACCAATACATAAGTAAGCAGCAGAGGTGAGTAAAACATGTACTATGAATGAAATATTGTTTCTATATATTCCTGCGAAGCTGATGGCTAAAAAAACAAAATACATTGCCTTATACTGCAAAATATTGCACTCCCCTGCCGTGACGCACAATGATATTACAAGTAATAAGAAATTGTCAGAGTAAAATTGCTCTTTTACAGGACATGGAACTCTTATGTAACCTTTAATCTTTTCTATTTAAAGGTAGGGGTATTATATTGTGAAAGTGATTAAAGTAGAACGATGGGCAGGGCTGCATTGAGCACATACTATAGGAAAAAAGGCACATGACAGTGCAGGCTGGATGGCTTGTATATGGGAACCTTGTACCATAATTCCTTGGGCACCCCACAGTTACCCCTTATCCCTATCCAAGTTATTTCCCTCAAATAAAACAACAAAAACAAGAACTGATCTGGTCAGTGTCTCTGGGTGATATATGGTGGGATTGAGGTCAGCTATCAGGTGAACCACTACTACAAGCCACTCTCAAGGGAGCACATGGCTACATTAACATCACTGAAAAATAATAATAGTCTGTACACTACCGACTCAGCCAATTAATGGATGGGGTTCCAGGAGCCAATCTACAGAATTCAAGGAAAGACAGTCTCAGCAGAGACTAAAAAGGGGCTCTGTAAGGAAACCTGCTGTGGTATATGTACAAAAAAAGTTTATTGATACAAACCATAACAATTAATTCAAAAAGAACCAAAAAAGCACAGAACCTTCACCGTACCATGATTAAAAGATTTGTGACAATGTTGCCAAGAAAACTGATTAAAAACAGCCTGGGCTACCAAACATACACACACACACTGAATAGCAATCAAATTGACCCATGAGTGGAAGCTAAGCTATAGCATCAATTGACACCCAATGTCTGATAGGTATGGGAAATTTCATCCATATAGCCAAAAAGCAAGGGGTCAAAGAAGGGGGGGATCTGCATCTGGGGATACTGTTTAGAGTGGAGAAATCAAAACTTCAATCCAGGTGGCAAAGAGACATCAGCTCTGCATAGCATATCATGGGACATGGGAGACCGTACATGCACAGTAGTCTATTACACAAGTAAATATCAGCCATTAGTTTATATGCAGCAGGGGCCACAAAACTACAAGGAAGGATGGAAAGGCAAGTACACTCCAGCAGAGTCACATATGAGTGTATAGGGAACCATATAGAGATCTCACGCACACTGTGATGAATTCCGCAGTCCGTCCAAGTCCTGTGAGGTATGGCGGGCGCTGCTATCCTGTAGTTCTCTCTCCTTAGTGCCGCCTATGCCTGTGCCTGGGGGGGCCAGCTCCATTGTTAGGAGTGTGGTGCAGCATAGAGGGTGTATAGCCGTGAGGTATGCAGGGGAGCTGGATCACATGACGTCAAGCAGTTAATGCATTTCACTCACTAGATTAGTGGTTCTTAACTCCTGTCCTCGGGACCCACTAAAAGGCCAGGTTTGCAGAATATCTGAAATACATCACAGGTGATATCATTTGCTGCTCAGTGATTGCAGTATTCTAGTTTGCATCTCCCCAAGGCAATACTTAAAATCTAGCCTGTTGGTGGGTCCTGAGAGGTTGAGAACCACTACACTAGATGGTCACGTGGAGCTTCGTCAGGACATGGTGTTTATCAGGTTACGGGATTGTAATGGGTGTTGATGCTCCTCCCTTTTCAGACCTTAACCCAAAGAATACTACCGTATTATGTAATCCACATCATGAATCAACAAATTAAATACAGATTTTGTAGGTGCATTTTATGTTTTAATATTTTTGTTGAAAAATTCAAAGAGAACAAGAACAATTAGTGCAGGTTGTAACTCGCACTACAAAGGCATATAACAGGGAAAATTCACAATCAATGAGTACTGAAGGGGAACATGTGACATTGGCATACAGTAGAATCCACTGTAAAGACAATGCTAAGTGCACAGCCAGTTAGTATCCTCTCCCGCCGACACCCCAAATGAGATCAAACTGTGTGTTAGGGTGAAAGGAGAACAAATCAGCCCTAGTTGTATTAGTCAATCGAAGAACATTATATTGAAAGTTAAACAAAATATACTGTTCAATGTAAAAACCAAAGAAATATAGCATGGCGGGGATGGATACAAGTGGTGTAGTAAACAGCCTTCCTATATATCGTTTGAGCTTTGAAAATCAGAATAATAAAAAAGAAAAAATGAAAACCCACACAATGTCCCTTGGAGGTCTGTTTCCCAAAGTGTGGTGGTATTGGGAATTAATGTAATATGATACAAAACCATTGGGATCCCTCCTGGGGAGGGACAATGTCCCACCTCCCCTAGAAGGAGCCAAGAGGACCCAAAGCCATTTTAGGATCCAAAATGATTAGGACCTTAGGATGTCAATCCAGTAAGTCTGATCTGTAGATCAGACCAACCCGAATGCTCAAGCACCAGGAGAAGTTATAAGAAAAGAAAGACAAAGGAAGAGAGAGGAGTGTGGATGAGAGAGGGGAGGAAAAGAAGGATGGGAAGAGATAAGGAAATAGACGCCTATGCAGAAGTCAGTGGAAGGAAAAAGGTTGAGATGAGGAAAATCGAGAAATGGGCTTTAACTTGATCAAATGGGGACTTTCATATAAGTGGCCCAGGGTGCCCATATAGACTGAAATTTCTCACTGGAGTTTTGCAGAATACTGATGATTTTTTTCCTGAGCCATTATGCAGGAGATTTTTCCCTTTGCCCTAGCAAAGGAGACTGAGGTACTTTTTCAGGCCAAGGCAATTGTAATTTTAGCACCGATAAGGATAAACCCAGTCAGAGCTTAAGAGGATTTGGAGGTGTTAGGAGACCCTTTGACTAAGTAGGGCCACCTTCAGATCCTGAGGTAAAGCGATTCCTGTACTTTTATGAATCAGATGGAAAATTTGGTTCCAGTATCTTCTAATTCTGGAACATTCCCAGAAGGTATGCACCAGTGAACCCATATGTCCACATCCTCTAAAACATAATACAGATGCTGAGGGGAACAGTTTAGCTAGACGGATGGGGACCAAGTACCAATGGGGCATAACCTTCAGGTTAGCCTCCATGATTGATATGTTCATCTGCCCCTAAAAGGATCGAGCGAAACATTGGTGCCAGGTATCTATATCCCTTTTGAAATCAAGATCCTGTTCCCATCCCAACATATATGGAGTTTTCTCAGTGGAATCCACCAAGGCAGAGTAAGTTAGGGATATACCTCCCCTCATCTCCAAGACTTTGGAACACCACTGTTCGTATGGTGTGGCCATCATGGGTTTAGGTTTAGTGGCCCACAAAGAATATAAAAAGTGGGTAATTTGGGTGTAGCGGAACCTCTCCGAGAGTGGCATCTCTAGTTTGCTGATACAATAGTTGTATGTAATAGGGCCATTGGGATTCAATAAGTGCCCAATCCTGTATAGGTCCTTGTCTGTCCACCATTTGAAGGCCTGGATATTATGCCCAGGGGAAAAATTGTGGTTGTTGAAGATGTGTGCTAATGGGTGCCAGCTTGAGACAAGTTTAGCGGATTTATGTAGAGTCGCAAAGGGCCACAGAGTGGGATAAAGCTGGGGATAAAATTCGGGGTCTAGATTTAGATTTACTCCAAATGAGAAAGTCTATGGTGTAACGGGGGTGTAAGGAAACATCTTCAGGCATTGGCATGCCCGTGCGCGGCTGCATGTAGCATTTGCGCGCGCTTCCAGGCGCGTGTGCGCGCCGACAATGGCACCAATAGCAGCCATTTAAGCAGACAGCACCAGGAAGCAAGTGTTGTCCATTCTACAGTGTTTCCTGCACCTGTGACCCCCCTGTGATTACTCTTGGGAGACTTCCTGCTTCTGTGACCCCGGCTATTTCTGTAGACTGTGCTGATATCTGCCTGCCCTGACCCCGGCCTATTCTTCTGCCTGCTCCCTTGTACTTCAGCTGCCTGCACATTGCCGACCCAGCTTGTACTCAACCATCTGTTTGCCTGATCCCTCTGTACTGCACCGCCTGCCAGTTGCTGACCCGGACTGTTCCACTATCCTCCAGCTTGCACGAGCTCCAACGGACTTCTACGTGCCATCAGAGACTTGTCCAGCCCTCGTGCTCCCCTCTGCTCCAGAGCTCCCTGTCCACACTACCAGGGGCTCTCGAACCAGGGCCGCAAGAGAGGTTGCCCCCGCATAGGCCAGACTCAACCACCAGGTATGTGACAGCAACAGACAGCCATGTCTGAGTCTGTGCCAAGTTTGGGACCTGGCATCTCCTAGCCCTGCCAGTGGGGGCCAAACACCTCCCCGCACCATAGTGACTCTGCTCATGGAGCCTATGCCAGAGCAATTTGTGGGGGACCGCAGGAAGTTTTGGGCCTTCTGCAATTTGTGCGAGCTGTACTTTGCTCTCCAGCCCCGCACATTTTCATTGGAGGCCACCAAGGTGGGCGTGGTGATCTCGCTGCTTCAGGATGAACCACAGGCCTGGGCCCATCGCCTGCTGGAGCAGAAGGCTCCCAAGACCACCACTTTGGATCAGTTTTTCCATGCTATGGCCCAACTATATGAGGACCCCCACCAGACGGCCACCGCAGAAGCGGCACTCCATGCCCTCCAACAGTGCCATTGTACAATGGAGGACTACATGTCTGAGTTTAGGCACTGGAGCGCTAGTTCCGGCCATTCTGGACTCGGGGGCATGTAGCTGCTTTATTAATCTTTCTTTTGCCGCCCAGCATCGGATCCTTCTCCGGCCCAAGGAACGCCCAGTGAATATTCGACTGGCTGACGGGTCAATCATCAAGTCTAGCACAGTGACCCAGGAGACCTTCCTCCGGCCAGCCCTGACAGCCGAAGGCCACATGGAGTTCCTACTCCTGGATGTGATTGCTTCACCACTATTTCCAGTAATCCTTGGCCTCCCATGGCTCTGAGTTCACAGACCCCACATTTACTGAAACACCATAGAAGTTTGGTTCCTGTCTCCAGCTGCCCCAGGGGGCATCACCAGCAGTGCTCTCTCTCAACCCTGATCCAGACCAGGAACCCTGCCTCGCTGTCCCCAAAGTGTACCATGACTTCTTGAACGTCTTTAGCAAGAAGGGGGCAGACACTCTACCTCCACACAGGCCATATGACTGCCCTATAGACCTGTTGCCCAGAGCTGAGGTCCCTTTTGGCAGAATTTTCCCTCTCTCGGAAGTGAAGTTAGTTGCCCTCAAGGCCTACCTTGAAGAGAATCTGCAGAAGTGTTTCATCCGACCCTCTACATCTCCCGCAGGGGCCAGGATTTTCTTTGTAGAAAAGAAGGATCATTCTCTCTGGCTGTGCATTGACTACCAGGACCTTAACAAGATCACGGTCAAGAACCGGTATCCTCTGCCTCTAGTTCCCAAGCTCTTCCAATGCCTCAGCTCCGTGGCCATATTCACCAAGTTGGATCTTCGCGGGGCCTACAGCTTAATCTGTATACGGGAGGGGGATGAATGGAAGATGGCCTTTCGGACCCGTTTTGGCCACTTTGAATATTTGGTCATGCCACTTTCCAGCACCTGGTCAATGATGTCTTCAGAGACTTTCTTGATCTATTCATAGTGGTCTATCTGGATGACATCCTCATCTTCTCCCCCTCCCTGCATCGTAAGCACGTCAAGTGTGTACTTAGCCACCTGCAGCATGGCCTGTATGCCAAGGCCGAAAAGTGTGCCTTTGAATGCACGGACATCGCCTTCCTGGGGTTCCACATCTCCACTACCGGCACGGCACTACTATGGATCCCCAGAAAGTCTCAGCTATTGTCAACTGACCACCTCCAGCAGATAAAAAAGCAGTGCAGTGCTTTGTCTGCTTTGTCAATTTTTATAGAAAATTCATTTGAGGGCTCTCTGCCATTATCTCCCTGATAACACAGCTGACCAAGCAGAATACCCATTTTGTCTGGACCACGGAAGTACAAGCTGCCTTCCAAATGCTAAAAAGACTGTTCATGTGAGCACCCCGACTCCACAGTGCCCTACATCTTAGAAGTGGATACCTCAGAGACAGCAGTCAGGGGTGTCTTGTCCCAAAGACAGGGGCCTAAGGCTTCTTTACACCCCATTGCCTTCTTCTCATGAAAGCTTTCTCCCCCTGAGAGAAATTACGATGTGGGTGACAGAGAGCTTTTGGCGCTAAAATCCGCCCTGGAAGAATGGCAGTATCTCCTGGAAGGAGCAGTCCATCCAGTTCTGGTCTTCACAGACCACAAACATTTGGAATACCTGAGAACAGCCAAGAGACTTAAGCCTCGCCAAGCTCGCTAGGCCCTATTCTTTTCCCAGTTTCATTTACACATCACATACCGGCCCGAATCCAGGGGTGTTAAACCGGACGCGATGTCCAGGATGTTCCATGAAACCAGGGAAGTACCGCCTCCTGATACTATTTTGATACAACTTCTTGATAAGAAAAAAGAAAAAAGAAAATGCAATAATTCACAAATACAGTCCAATAAGTCCTTCAACAATCGTCCATTTGGAGAAATCCAATAACCAATGTGCATCAACATAGATTCCAAATTCTTCTATAGGAAAATTTTGAAAATAGATGGCCACTCACCAGATGGTTTAACCCCCTTATTCACGGGAAGGTCAAAATACGCCTCTGGAACCACTGTTCCTATAAAGGGAGGTGGATTTTCTCTCTTCTCTCTCTGTATCTCGTTCCGCTATTGAGGAAAAAAGGACTCCACCAAGGACACAGATGAAAGGATCATTGTGTAGTATTTAATTGCAAATTAATGATAAAAACAGTTTAAAAGTTTACACTCACATTTCCATGTGCCTGAGCCTGGCACTAGATTGACCAACGTGTAGCTCGTGAGCCTGTGCGGCAAACAGCTGTTGTTTCAAATATAGCGTGTCAAACAGTCCGTATGTCGCTTAGCGTTTACATGCTACGTCCGGAAGTACACGAAAGAACGTCTTCTATGTACGTTTCGCCGTCTTGGCGTCTTCAGGAAATGACGTAATTCATCTTCCGGTTTTCATTTTTATACTCTAGTGTTGGATTTGATTGGTTGTCCCCCCGATAGGGAAACACTCAATCTGTTCAACTTGATTTGTTTTATACTTGATTTGTTTTTATATGCATGCACCCAGGCTCACGGCTTGCGCTGTTCAAACCTAGTGTATTATTCAAATATAACGTTTTAAATGCAGTTTAAAATACATTTTTTTACATGCAATTTAGGAATCCTAATCCTCGGATGGATACCCTCTAGTGGCCATCTTATCAAACTGCCGAAATGTTCCAAAGAAATAAAAATAAAAAATAATAAATAATAAAAAACCTCACACTAAAATAGTTAGTGGTCTGTTAGAAAGCATTGGAGATCTATATCCTTGTTTAGTCCCAAGGGCTGTAAACTTTGAACCCTATGGATCCAGCGGTTCTCCATCTGGGATACCGCCTTCACCATATCTGTGCCCCTCCAGTGGGGCTGTACTTTGTCTATACCCCAAAACCTAAGCAAAGAGGGATCTCTATTGTGGGCCAATCTAAAATGGTTTGATACACTGTGGAATTTGAATTCCTTTTTAATGTTGTCTACATGTTCCCCCACTCTTTTGGCGAGGGTTCTAGTAGTTCTCCCTATATATTGGTAATTGCATGGGCACATCAGGAGATAAGTTACATACCGGGAGTCGCATGTAATAAATCTCCTGATTTTAAATTCCTCACCTGTTACCCCTGAGGTGAAATTAGTTATGTTCTTTTTTTCTCTAGAGATTTTGCATCCTTTACACCTTTTGCATCTAAAAAAACCAACCCTGTCCAGAAAGGTTGGCTTTCTCATATCTGGTTTTGGAATGTTATTTGCCACCATATTTCTCAATGCCGGAGCCCTTCTATAGATGAATTTTGGCTTGGAAGGGATAATCGACTTGAGGGTGGGGTCTTTTTTTAGGATGGGCCAGTGTTTTTTAACTATTTTTTCCACTTCCTTGTGTTGAACATTATATCCTGTGATGAAGGCCCAGCCAAACTCCTCCCCTTTATGTGTCTTTTCTTTATTCTGCAAAAGGGGAGTTCTGGGCATTACGCCCACCTTGTTCCTAGTCTCAAGCAACTCTTCACGGTTGTAACCCTTCTCACAAAATCTATTTATGAGGATGTCTGATTGGGTCATAAAGTCTTCAGTTCTATAACAGTTCCTTTTCATTCTAAGGAACTGGCTTTTGGGTATTGCTTTAGTCCAGTTTCGATGATGACAACGCCGAGTGGATATATAGCCGTTTCTATCCGTTTCCTTAAAGAAGGTAAGGGTCTCCAGATGGGAGCCCACTTGGAATATTTCAAGATCCAGAAACTGGACAGAAGCAAAATCCCAATGACTCGTAAATCTGGCACCGTATCTGTTACCATTTATAAAGGACAAGAAATTTTGAAGTTCCGATGACTCCCCTTCCCAAACTACAAAGATATCATCTATGAATCTTAGATAAAGTTTGAGTTGCGGCCATCGGTCTGTAAAAATACTTTCCTCCTCCCATTTATTGAGAAATATGGTGGCCACACTGGGAGCATAACGAGCCCCCATGGCCACGCCTTTGGTTTGTTTGAAATAGTCTCCCGCATACCAAAAATAATTGTTTGACATAGCCATGTGTAAGGATTCAACAATAAATTCTCTCTGTGGCTCCTTCAAGGTGGAATCCCCCTCTAGAGCCCAGGAAAACCCATTGCCTACTCCTATAGGGCCAGCTGTTGATATAAGTGACACATTATTGTTGAAAAATCATCTCCTAGTTCTAAAGGGAGAGCTTCCAGCTGTTGGTGTGAGCAGTGCATTTCTTGCACCAAAATAAAAAGTCCGGCTACGTTGGTGTTTTCCAAAAAAAGGTATTAATTGATATTAATAAATACTTACATAGGGCTACATACTACATTTGTGGGCCCAATGAGGAGAGCAAATAAGGGACGTGGTCATGGTGCTGCTGGTGCTACTGGTGTTGGTGGTGTTGGTGAACCTCCTGTTGGAAGGAGAGGACGTGGTCGAGGTGTGCCAGCTACACGCACAAGGGAAACACCTTCCTCAGGTAGCCAACAGAACCTTCAGTTCCTTCACATTGTCTCCCTCCCGGTCCCTTGATGAAAGCTCAGAGTTGGCACCTGAACCCCATGGCCATCTGTCTTTCAACTCAACCCCTTGTAAATTAGCCAAGCAGTCTGAGCCCCAAGTCCTGCAAGAGACTCTCTCCTGCAAGAGATTCTTATGCTTTTTGATGACTCTCCTGGTGTGCTTTCCGTGGGCTATCCACATAGCCCTGCCCCAGAAGTGGAAGACATTGAGTGCACCGATGCCCAACCACTTCTGTTGCAGGATGAGGACATGGAAACACCAGCGCAGCACATTTCTGATGATGACGAAACACAGGTGCCAACTGCTGCAGCTTGCTTCAGTGTGCAGACTGACAAGGAGGGCAGTGGTGAAGGCTGGGTGGAAGATGATGTGGAGGATGATGAGGTCCTAGACCCCACATGGAATGAGGGTCATGCAAGTGACGTGTGGAGTTTGGAGGAAGAGGTGGTGGTCGCACAGAGGCACCAGCACAGCAAAAGAGGAAGCAGGTTGCAAAAGCGGAGCGAGCATCCCCTAGACAGTAGGCCTGCTACTACCCACCGCACCCAGGGACCTAGCACACCAAAGGCAGCTCAAAGGCATTCTCCCGCATGGCAGTTCTTCAGACAATGTGCTGACAACAAGACACGAGTGGTTTGCAAGCTGTGCAATGATAGCTTGAGCCGGGGCATAAATGTTCTCAACCTGAGCACAACCCCCATGACCAGGCACCTAAATTCAAGGCACAAGCTGCATTGGAAAAATTACCTCAAAATCCAAGAAAGGTCTCGGCCTCCTCCTGCTTCCTCTTCTGCTGCTGCTTCGACCTCTTCCTCCACCTCTACAGTGATAGTGTCACCTGCCACCCAGTAAACAGACGATATGACAGCAACGCCACCATGTCCTACCCACCTGCGATCCCTGGCCCTGAATGCCAGCATTTCAAAATTCCTGGCCTTTGAAATGCTGTCATTCCATCTGGTGGACACAGACAGTTTCAAAAACCTGATGGCGGTGGCTGTCCCACAGTACGTTGTACCCAGCCGCCACAAACAAGTCAGGGACAAGATCAAGTGTGCACTGCGCAACGCCATTAGTGGCAAGGTCCACATAACCACTGATACATGGACCATTAAGCACGGGCAGGGATGCTATATCTCGCTAACTGCACACTGTGCAAATGTAGTGGTGGGTGGGCCTGAGCCGGGTAGCCATTTGGTGCGTGTCCTTCCACCACCGAGAATTGCAGGCCATTTCTCTTTGCCTCCTGTTGCCTCCTCCTCCTACTGCGCTTCCTTCTCCTCGACCACCTACTCATCCACTCAGCATAACACCTTCACCACCAACATCAGCACATCCAGGGGGAAAAGACAGCAGGCTGTTTTAAAACTGATATGTTTGGGGGATAAACCCCACACTGCGCAGGAGCTGTGGACGGGCATTGCACAACAGACCAATGAGTGGTTGTTGCCACTGAGCCTCAAGCCCGGCCTGGTGGTGTGCGACAATGGCTGAAATCTCGTAGCGGCTCTGGGCCGAGCCGGTTTGATGCACATCCCTTGCCTGGCGCATGTGCTGAATTTGATGGTACAGAATTTTTTATAAAAACTACCCAGATATGTCAGAGCTGCTGCATAAAGTGTGGGCCGTCTGTGCACACTTTCGGCGTTCTCACCCTGCTGCTGCTCGCCTGTCTGCGCTGCAGCAGAACTTCGGCCTTCCCACTCACCGCCTCATATGCGACGTGCCCACAAGGTGGAACTTCACCTTGCACATGCTGGAGAGACTGTGCGAGCAGCAGCAGGCAATAGTGGAGTTTCAGCTGCAGCACGCATGGGTCAGTCGCTCTGCAGAACAGCAACACTTCACCACCAACGAGTGGGCCTCCATGCGAGACCTGTGTAGCGTATTGCGGTGTTTTGAGTACTCCACCAACATAGCCAGTGCCGATGACGCTGTTCTCATCGTTACTATACCACTTCTATGTCTCCTTGAAAAAACACTTCGGGTCATGATGGAAGAGGATGTGGCACAGGTGGATGAGGAAGAGGAGGAGGAAGAGGGGTCATTTCCACGGTTATCAGGCCAGTCATTCGCAAGTGGCTCGGAGGGTGGGTTCCTGCACCAGCATAGGCCAGGTCAAAAATATTCAAGCCAGGGCACAGTTCTGGAGGACGAGGAGGACGAGGAAGGTGAGGAGGAGGAATTGCAGCAGGGTGGCACTCAACGCAGCTCGTGGGCATCACTGGAGCGTGGCTGGGGGGATACAGAGGACACAGATGATATACCTCCCACAGAGGACAGCTTGTCTTTGCCTCTGGGCAGCCCGACACACATGGACGACTACATGCTGCAGTGCCTGCGCAACGACTGCCGAGTTGCCCACATTGAAACTTCTTCTGATTACTGGGTGGCCACCCTGCTGGATCCCCGTTACAAGGACAACGTTAGTTCCCTCACTGGAGGGTGAGAGGAAGATGCGCGACTACAAGCGCACACTGGTAGAGGCGCTGCTGAGGGCATTCCCAAATGACACCGGGGGCTCAGCGGAAGCACAAGGCGAAGGCAGAGGAGGAGGAGGAAGAGGCCACCAATGCAGCTGTGTCACCGCCAGTACCTCAGAAGGCAGGGTTAGCATGGCCGAACTATGGCAAAGCTTTGTCAGCAGCCTGCCACAACAAACAGCACCACCAGCCGATAGACAACGTCTTAGCAGGAGGCAGCATTTCAGCAACATGGTGCAAGAGTATGTGTGCACACGCCTACACGTACTGACTGATGGGTCTGCCCCACTCAACTTCTGGGTCTCCAAATTGGCCACATGGCCTGAGCTTGCCCTTTATGCCTTGGAGGTGCTGGCCTGCCCTGCAGCCAGTGTATTGTCGGAACGTGTGTTTAGCACGGCAGGGGGCATTATCACAGACAAGCAGAGCCGTTTGTCCACAGCCAATGTGGACAAGCTAACCTTTATTAAAATGAATCAGGCATGGATCCCACAAGACTTGTCTGTACCTTGTGCAGAATAAACATTTAGACCGGACTCACACAGCCATTCATATACTTGTTTTTTTGAATAGGCCTCCATATTTTGGGGGCTACCCCAATTATAAACAAACAAAAAAAAATACCATGTTGGCTACCTCCTTCTCCTCCTCAACCACCGCCACTTCCACCTACACTGCCATGGTCATGGCCTAGTCAACCTCTAGGCTCCTATTGCACATCCACCCCCCTTCCCATTTTTTTATTTGATTTTAATTTATTTTCCCTATCCCCATTTTTTTGTAGGGCACTTGCCCTACTCTTACCCCCATTTTACTTATTTTGCAGCCCTCTAGCACTTGCCAGGACATTGTTACAGCCATTTTTGTGCCTAAAAGTTTGTGTCCCCATTGACTTCAATGGGGTCCGGTGTCCGGGATAAAGTTCGGGCAACGTTCGGTGCCGAACCCGGACTTTTTCCCAAAGTTCATCTGGACCCTCCGAACTCGAACAACCAGGTGTTCGCTCAACTCTACAGGCAATGAGCGCCTGCACGTCCAAGGAAGCTGGGGTAGCTGGTATGTGAGGTTTTAATGAGTGGTCGGAGCTTAACAAATGCCAGTGTTTCTGGATAATCCTTTTGACAGTCTTGTGTTATTTCTTGTATTTCGTAATGATACCTGTGACATGTGACTGGTCTATCTTTTTTCCATTCACAGGAAATAGTAGATTCTGTCAAGATTGATCAATGGCTCTTTTGAAAGCCTTTTTAAGACAGGTGGAGGAATATCCTCTTAGGAGAAGTCTTTCCCTCAACTTGGCCACCTCCAGCAGAAAACCTTCCTGGCTTGAGCAATTCCACTTCAGTCACAAGTATTGACTGAAGGGAATTGATCTTATCAGAAATACGGGATGGAAACCCTCCACATGGAGGATGGTGTTTCCAGCCGTTGGTTTCCGGTATAACCCGCGGGATAGACTGTCATCCTCCTCTTTTTGAATGGTCACATCCAAAAATGTAATAGCTCTTGGATTGTGTGACATAGTAAATTTTAAGTTGAATGTGTTTCTGTTCATCTCTCTCAGACAATCATCCAGCATGTTGTCCCCTCCCAGATCAAGAAGATG
Source organism: Glandirana rugosa (assembly GCA_018402905.1). Taxonomy (NCBI): domain Eukaryota; kingdom Metazoa; phylum Chordata; class Amphibia; order Anura; family Ranidae; genus Glandirana; species Glandirana rugosa. The sequence continues at coordinate 170,488 of BLSH010345780.1, read as the reverse complement.
TTGCCTATAACAAAACCAAACTGTGATGTGACCCATTATTGATGACAGGGATTTACCTGAGAGAGAGGCTAGTTTCCATTCCCTCAGGTACAGGTTGGCTTATGATGGGGTACAGCAAGTCCCCATCACAACATCCTGCACCTGGAGGAAATGGGAACCGTCAACAGTAAACACATTGTGTGTTAGAATAAACTCCAGAGCATCCCCCCAGAAAAGCATTGAATTTCTTGTCCTCTTTGTGTGATTGGGAAAGGATATGCTTTATTACAGCTATTCCTTTATGATGTGGGATTGAACTATAGAGAGCTTTTGTGCCCACGCTCACTAAGATGGCATTAGGTGACATGTGTATCACTTCCAAGTTTTGTAAAACGTGAATAGTGTCCCTTATGTACATAGAGAAACTAATCACAAAGGGACTCAAATGTGCGTCTATGAATTTGCTTACATTTTTCTTAATACATCCATTCCCAGAGATTGTGAGTCTTCCTGGGGGGAACCCTGGAATTTTTGTGAACTTTCGGTACACTATAGAAAGTGGGCATCTTTGGATGTTTAACGCGGATAAAGTCCTGTGTATCTTTATCGATGTAGTCATTTGCATATGCCTCGAATACAAACTTTTGTAATTTTCTTCACAATAGATTCAAATCCTTTACTACTTCAAAGGTATCCAGATCAGTGTCTGGACAAAAACTAAGGCCTTTGTTTAATAAAGCTTCCTCATCTAGGGAGAGGATATATTCCGATAAGTTTATGATATTTAATTCTAGTGAGTGTTCCGTGTGATTATGTGATATGTTATTTATCGCTAATTGATACTGTGTGCAGTGTCCATACCTGGAACTAAAAAAGGGGTGTCTGAAGTGGAAGTGTATGTGGGTGTAGATGACATGGTAGACTTTTGTGTGTGAGGTGCGGATGATAACATATTGTCAGGAGTCCCTGACACACCTGGACCAGTGACCTTTTTAGAGAGGACCCACCTCCTGAGGGTCCTGATGGACCATTGGTGGAAACATCACATGCATTACCTTTACCCAGATTGGCAGAAGAATGTTGAGTCAGAGAAGGTTCTATAGGATGTTTTTTTTGAAGAATTGGATTGATCTCCATATCGTGAATGTTTTGTTTTGGACATCATTTTGGTTTGAGGACCTTTATGCAAGGAAAAAGAGAGAATCAACTGAAGAACTGGATACCATATCACTTGTACCCAATCCCATTTTGTGGGTGTTCCTATAGCGTGTCTGGTTTCCCTGCTGCCATCTATATGCCTTCCCTTCTTGGAAGGCTCTTTTGTCCCTCCAGAATTTTTTGTCTTTTGTTGAAAAGATTTCACAAGTGGTACGGTCAAGTTGATTGTGATCCTCTCCTCGCGATCCTTGCAAACATCAAGAGTTTTAAAGGGTTGTAATTTACGGTATAACAAATCAATATCTTTATCCAATGTGGATATGCGTTTATGGTAATCCTCAATTAGAAGTACCATCATAGATCTTGTACAAGTTTGCAGAATATTTTCCCATTTTTTCTTAAATGTGGAATCAATCTATACACGCAATCCAAACAGAATAATGTCTTCCCTTATGTATCTTTCGAAACTATCCGTGTGCCAAAAGTAGGCTGCCTTTTTCGCAACCAGCCTCCCCAAATGTAGGAAAAGGGAGGAGAGTTCAGAGCTAGGCGCCTCCTTCCTGGCATATTCTTTGGAATATCCATCTATCAAAGACTCCTATTCCTTACCTTGAACCATTGTGAGACAAGATGCAACGCAACTCTGCAAAAAAAGATTGAGTCCCTCAAACATGAAAATTATATTAAACAAATTAATAAAAAAAAAAATCACAAATTATTTTAAGTGTGAATTAACACAGAAAAAAATATATAAAGGATATGTGTGGGGGTCAGGGTAGATGGATATTTAATTCCCTGTTGCTTACAAGTTATAACCCCTTCACAAATCCTAAAGTTTCTGCCAACATCCCTATTTAGAATTTGTAAGAGGTATTCCCCTAGTACGATAATTGGGACTTTAATGGCAGTTTTGCAGATAGACAACTAAAGTTTGTATAGAAAGTTAGAAAATGTTATTGAACAAATTACATATAACAACGCATTAGTGCATGCATCACCATAAAATCACAGTACAGTTATTTGTGTTGTTCCATAACAGAAGCTTGAAAAGAAAGTTCCTTCTCTGATGTGTGCACAATTAATTTAATTTGGTGAGTGGAAGCCAGTGAAGGGATTGACAGAGGAGTAGATGACACAGAGCGACTGGTAAGGTGGATGAGTCTGGCAGCAGCATTCATAATGGACTGAAGGGGAGATAGACTGCGTAGAGGTAAGCTCCCACTTATAGAAAGAGCCCCAGCTGCAAATGTGCCCCCTGCAAATGCCTCCCCCAAAAGATTTATACTGATAGGGATGGGGGGTGCATTCCAATTATCAATCAGGAGGTGATAAATAATGGCTGGCTAAGCAAAGCAAAATTCTCACTTCAGAAACAGAACAAGAACACTAGAGGTAACAGGCCATCATTTAAGAGACAAGGGAGAAATAAAAGCAGGTGGACAGCTCTACAAATGTTTTAAGGCCTCATACACACGGGCATATGTTTTAAAAATAAGCAAAATGTTGGGTCAGACGTCAGGGAAAAATCAACTTTTTTTGGGCATTTTGCATCGGCGTTAATGAGCGTTAGTGAGTGTCGGCGTCAATAGGCATTTTTTTTTTTAAATCCTCTGCTATTTTTCAAACTAAAAACGTTGGCGTCAAAAAGGCTGGTACGGTGTTAGTGGGCGTTAGGGAGCATTTTGCCGCGTCTGTGGCAAAAAATGGCAAAACGTTACAGCCTCAGAACACACTGGCCGTGGGTTCTAGTTTCAGCTCACTAACGCCGATGCCCTCTACAGCTAAAAAACATTGGCGTTTTTATGGGGCCATTGACTAACATGGAGAACTGCAAAAAACGCCAAAAAAATTTGGCATCAAAAACGTCCGTGTGTATGAGGCCTTATGCAAAAAATAACATACCAGTATTATTAAACAGACATTAGCAAAACAGATAGCAGTGTTTCAGTTTTTGGGTGGAGTCTTATAGTTTCTAGAACACATGAGCAATGTCATCACATGGCCACTAGAGTAAAGAATGAATGACAAATGTGTTCATAGTAGCCAGCCAATTTTTTTAAAGTGGTTTAACCTACAGGTAAGCCTATAATAAGGCTTACCTGTAGTTACCCTGCATATCTCCTAAACCTGTATGGTTTAGGAGATATACAGTGTAGATGCATGTGCCAACGTCATTGGCACACGCGCAGTGAAGAAACAGCGAGACTGGGCCATTTCTTCACAAAGTGTGGCGTAAACGACGACTCCCGTGTGCATGCACAGGAATGAGGTCAACGTGGCTCAATCACAGCGCTGAAGTCCGCGCTGTGATTGGCCGGAGCCCACAATCCTGGAAGAAGACACAGTCAACATGACACTGTTCACAGTGGGGCTCGGGGACCGCTGCAACAGCATCGATCTAAGGTAAGTGTTTCAAAATGAGTTAGTATGCGATGCATACTAGCTCATTATGCCTTTGTCTTGCAGGTGTTTTTTTTTTCCTTGACAACCACTTTAAAAGCTGTTCTTCGTCTTTCCTCAGCTTTTTTTCATCCACTACCAATGCAAAAATGAATGGAAAAATTTGTCAGTTTACATCCGTTTTTCATCCGATACCTTTTTAAACAGAAGAAAAATAGAGCTGTCACCCATTTCAAAAAAATGGATGTTGATGGAAGCGCATGCCAACTGATGTAAAGGGATGATCATCCGCTAACATCCGTTTTTCCATAGAGATGCAATGATGTCCATCGTTGAAGGATAACATAACAAATAGTCTGCAAGTGTGAAAGGGGCCTTAGTGAATTGTCTGCGGCTGTACATAACTAGTAGGGTAAGGTCAGGGGAAGAAGCTGCAGTGGTTTGGAGAAAATAAACTGAATAGCTGAAAAAAATCAGAATCCAATATGCAAAAAGAAAGCTATATACTGTTACAGCATGTTTACTACATGTCAATATTTGTGTGTTTCAATGGTTATCTTTGTGTAAGCCTAGTGGGTTCAAGACTTCTAGTATTGAATGCAGAAAATCTTTCTACAATTATTTAACCTCAATCCCCTCATTTCTGAGGCCCCTTGCATACGGGGTCATCTTGGACCAGTGCATTACCTCTGGTGTTTTAAAGTGCCCCGGGTGAAAGCAATGACTAGGCAAGGCTGTATTGAGTGGTACCAGCATTCAGGACCCTGTGTGTTCAGGGACAAAGTTCTGGAAGCATTGCTCCTAGACAACTCCATGTGTCAAGGAAGCAAATACAGAGGAATGTTATACAGTTGTGCTCATAAATTTACATACCCTGCCAGAATTTATGATTTATTGGCCATTTTTCAGAGGATATGAATGAGAACACAAAACATTTCTTTCACTCATGGTTAATGTTTGGCTGAAGTCATTTATTATCAATTAACTCTGTTTACTCTTTTTAAAACATAATGACAACAGGAACTACCTAAATGACCCTGATCAAAAGTTTACATACCCCAGTTCTTAATACTATGTATTTCCCTCTTTAACATCAATGACAGCTTGAAGGTGCTTGAAGGCTTTTGTAGGATTTGTGGATGAAGTTCTTTATCTTCTCAGATGGTAAAGATACCCCTTTCTCTTGGCAAAAAGAAAATCTTGGGCTGTTTTGCATGAACTGCACTTTTGAGATCTCCCCAGGGTGGCTCAATTATATTGAGGTCAGGAGAAGACATGTGCAGAGCAAAAAAAATGTGTTTAGTTTTGTTTCATTTTGATTCGTTATTTACATAAGTTTGTTTAGTTAGATTTGTTTAATTTGTTTCCACAATTTGTTTCGTTTATTAGTTTTCGAATCGATTAGAAAAGTTCTTGGATCAATTTCAAATAGTTTTCGATTTGAATAGTTTTCAAATTTGAATTGTTTGCATGTTGGAATTGTTTTCGAATCTGAATCATTTTCGAATCGTTTTCCATTTTCCAAGGAGAATTGGGTTGAAGTGGAAAGATGAGGAACAGAATAGAAAAGAGTAGAATAGAATAGAATAGAATAGAGGGGAATATAACAGAAAATTAAATATAATGTGGTGGAGTGAAACAGAGCTGTTTTACTCTGTTGTATTCTATTATTTTGTTTTCTGTTATATTCTTTTCTAGTCTATTGTTTTTTTTCTGTTCTATTCCTTTGTTTTCTATTCTATTTTGTTTCCTTTGGAAATTGGAAAACTATTCAAATTCAAGGACTTTTCAAATTCAAGTTTGAAAACTATTGGAATTTGAAAACTTTTTGAATTCGAAAAGTATTCGAAAGTCATTCAAAAATTATTTGAATTCAAATTTTGTCTGAATTTTCTCTTTCGTTATTCGGATTTGTTTAAATTAGGTACTATTGTAATTTGGAAATTTGGATACATTTAAATTTCCAAGAAATGAAAATGTGTCTGAATTTTAATTCGGAACGAAACTAACCGCACATGTCTAGTCAGGAGATGGAGATGGCCACTCCAGAACCTTCACTTTATTCTGCTGTAGCCAATGACAGGTTGACTTGGCCTTGTGTTTTGGATCATTGTCATGTTGGAATGTTCAAGTACGTCTCATGCGCAGCTTCATGGCTGATGAATTCAAATGTTTCTCCAGTATTTTTTGATAACATACTGCATTCATCTTGCCATCAATTTTGACCAAATTTTCTGTGCCTTTGTAGCTCACAAATCCCCAAATCATCAGTGATCCACCTGTGTTTCACAGTAGGAATGGTGTACCTTTCATCATAGGCCTTGTTGACTCCTCTCCAAATGTTTATAGTTGTGGCCAAAAAGCTAAATTTTGGTCTTATCACTCCAAATGACTTTGTGCCAGAAGGTTTGAGGTTGGTCTCTGTGCTGTTAGGCATATTGTAAGCATGATAATTTGTGGCATTTGTGTAGTAATGGCTTTCTTCTGGAGACTCGACCATGCAGTCCATGTTTCTTCAACTGCCTCCTTATTGTGCATTTTGAAACAGCCACACCACATGTTTTCAGAGTGTTCTGTATTTCACCTGAAATTATTTGTGGGTTTTTCTTTGCATCCGAACAATTTTCCTGGCAGTTGTGGCTGAAATTTTAGTTGGTCCACCTAGACAAAGAGAAGGAGGCGCCTCTAAGTGTAATATGTAAACATTTTATTATGGACAAAGAGATTAAAAACACTCACAGAGTGATGGACGAAAATAGGCATGTAAGTGTTGTCCAGGGTGGCGTCACACACACACTAGGATCCGAGTGCAGCTGATAGCTGGAGATGCTGTCTGTACGACCATTTGGGACTGTAGAGGTGGTAGTGGCTGGCTTATCCAAAACGAGGCTTGGGCAGCAGATCGGATCAGACGCAGGCCGGTGACGTCACACCTAATGTGACGCGTTTCCTAGGCGATCGGCTCAGCTGACAGGAGAGCCATGCCTCTTCTTCAGGCAGGACTACTGGGCAATAGGAAGTGCTGACATATATAGGGGAACGAGCAAGGGGAGGGACAAAGAAGTCTGCAGCAGAGACAGTTATACGATACAGAAACGGCATATGAGGAAATAAACTAGAGTATATGCTGGGGGAAAAAAAGGAGACTGGCTAATAGACATGATCTAGGAATAAATAATAGTGTCAAGTACTACATGATGAAAATAAATATACGGGTGTCAGAGTCTGTGTAAGTTAGACTGGTTTTTAAAAGAATAAAAATAAATATAAAGATAAAATGATTATTAAAAGTGAAAGAGGACTATCAATTAAAAAATCAATTAAGATTATACGTGGATCTAGAGTGATGGACTCATTTGGGAGAAAGCCTTTTTTGGCAGGCTAGTGAATGAATATATATATATATAGAGTTTTATCAAGAAGAAACATATATATATATATAAATATATATATATATATATAAAAAATATATGTATATATATAAAAAACATGATAGAAATTAATTAATGAGGGAAGGAAAAATGAAGGGAATAGGTGTCTACATGTATATACACACATGACTCTATAGATCAAGGATATGCACCTGAGTATACAAATTAATATATATATATATATATCAGAGATGAATGGCTCAAATATATACAAGGGGTTGTATATCCTTGTGTATATGTTGTGTATTGCACGGGCTGTTGGCTACTTAAGTGTGCGTAGCAGAGTCCCACGCCTCTCTCAATTATGGGACGTGTGGACTAGATGAGCTGATATATGGAGGAAGAAGGGGGGGTTACAAGAAAAGGGAGGAAGAACATAGAGTAAAACACACAACTTGGTCATAAAAGCAGCCGATAAGGGAGGGGGTATTGTGATTCAGAATAGAGAAGACTATGTGACTGAAGCCAATAGGCTTCTTGCTGACCGCATTACCTACACACCATTACGGGCAGACCCCACTGCTGCCTTTGCCCAAGAAGCCACTGCATTAGTAAAGTCTGCATTGGCAAACAAAATTATTAACAAAGTAGAAGCCTCTTTTCTTCTGAAGAATTTTTATCAGATCCCTTATTTTTATCATCTTCCAAAAATTCATAAGAGTCTACAGACCCCTCCTGGTAGACCCATCATGGCGGCTATGGAGAGTGTGATGACTGGGTTCAGTCAATATGTTGATGCCTTCCTACAGCCTCTTGTTATGGGGTTGGCTTCCTATATCCGGGATGGATCCCATTTGTTGGAGCTCCTCTCGTCATATAGATGGGAGTCCTCTTATATGTGGCTGTCCCTCGACGTCTGCTCCCTATACACATCCATCCCCCACGAATATGGCCTGATCGCCCTGGAACATTTCCTTGCCGAGGATCCGATGATGAATCTTAGGCAAGCCAAATTCATCCTAGAGGCCACCCATTTTTGTTTAACACATAATTATTTTTGTTTTGATGGAGAGTTCTTCTTGCAGACACAGGGCACGGCCATGGGGGCAAATTTTGCACTGTCTTACGCCAACCTGGCCATGGGATATTGGGAGAAAAAATACATCTTTGCCAATAATCCCTTTTCAGCTAACATTGTCTTCTTTAGAAGATATATTGACGATATCATAGTGATCTGGGATGGGTCCCCAGATCTCATTGGCCAGTTCGTAGACCACTGCAATAATAACCCCCATGGCCTATCCTTCACCCATGTTTCCAGTCCTGATTCATTGGCATTTCTAGACCTTGAACTGTTTCATGAAGGGGAACACATTCTGGCCCGCAATTATACCAAACCTAGGGCAGGTAATTCTTTTCTACATTACAACAGCTGCCACTATCCCCCATGGATAAAGAATATCCCTAAGGGACAATTTTGTAGGTAGAGGAATAATTGCACCTCTACCAAGGATTATGTCTCTCAGGGTGCCATTTTAAAGAAAAAAATTCTCGATAAGGCCTACCCTGATTTCTTGGTGGAAGAAGCATTTGAGTTGTACAGGGATAAAAAAAACTCCTAAGGAACGTCCTGTGGACAATCATTCCTTTCGGTTCATCACCTCCTCCCAGTCCCAACACCGTAGAATGGAAATTGTATTGTCCAAACACTGGAACATCTTACTACAAGATCCTCATCTCAGAGATTCAATACCTCCTGACCCTCGCGTAACCTATTGCAGAGCTCCCAGCTTGAAAGGAAAGATCGCTCCGAGCAGGCTAAAAAGCCATAGGACTGAACCTGCTATACCCACCTTAATTCCATTAGTAGGCATGTTTCAATGCCGTAAGGCCTTGTGCAAAACCTGTGCCTTCATCCATCATGGCCAATCATCTTTCCAGACCAGAGGTAAAACATACATGTTGAATCAGTTTTTTAACTGCTCATCGAATTTTGTTGTATACGGACTTACATGCCCATGCGGCCTGCTTTATGTGGGCCGCACTATTCGTCCTTTGAGGTGTCGCTTTGGGGAACACTGTAGGCTTATCGAAGAAGGAAAAGACTACCACAGTGTACCTAGACATTTTTGAGAGACACATAAAAAATCCACGTCAGGTTTGAGGGTTTGGGTTATCGAACAGATACCCCCTTCCCTCCCAGAGGCAGAACGCTTCAAAAAACTCTGCGCTCACAAAACCTTTTGGATTTACACGTTAGATGTTGTCAGGAAGCAGGTGTGAGGCTGAGATGTTAGAGGGCTTCCCTTGCGGCTAAGTGCACACCTACCCTGGGGATGAGACAGGGGAGCAGCGCCCAAAGAAGCACGGGTTGCCAGCAGGTAATTCCAGAAGACTGGGAAGCAGGAAGTCGCAGGAACAGCTGGTGGTTGCCGGCGTGCTTTAAGGCTCCGTGGGGAGTCAGCTGGAGACAAGGTCAGAAGACAAGCCGGGTTCATACACGGCTAGATCAGAGGAAGCAGCTGGAACGGTGCACCAGGACAAGGATGCGCAGGATTGCAAAGTTGGTAGAGCCAACAGCGGGACAAGCCAGAAGAATGGTCAAGGAAGCAAGCCAAGGATCAGGACTGGAGAGCGGGTGCAGGGTCAGGACAAGCCGAGTCTGGTAAACAGGAGATCAATCAGGAGAAAACAGGAACACAGGAATCACAGGGGAGCTGAGAGATAATCCAGCAAAGTCCTCTTGTTAGTGACAGGTTTAAACAGCCCAAAGGGCGCCAATGTGCCTGCTCGTGCCCGGCGCGTCCCCGCGTTCGTGACAGAACGTGCGTTCGTGATGGAACGTTTGTTTGTGTGCGTGGGCGCATGCCGGCTCGTACGAAAACGGGGGTATGTGGTGTGGCGCTGTTCTAAGTGTAAAAACAGAAATGAGAAAAGAAAAGACTGCTGCCCCCACTATGAACCAGGAGATCCTGGTGCCAGAAATGAGAAGTGAGAAAAGGGTGTGGGAAAAGGCGCTGCCTCAAATAATCAATAATGGTATAAATGTGTGTAGAATAACAAATCAAAACCGAAAGGTTATACACATATAGGTGACAACAAATGAAATCTTTGCAAATTGATACTGTGAGAGTGATAACACTCTAATAATAAGTGATATACCATAAAAAGTGCATACAGTGCTAATAAATAGATGACAACAAATGGAATCGTTGCAAATTGATACTGTGAGAGTGATAACACTCTAATAATAAGTGATATACCATGAAAAGTGCATACAGTGGTAATAATAAATAGTGATCACATCTAATGGAACCAGCTGGTGTATATATAACCATGCAAAAGGAGACTGAATAGGTGTCCAAAGTCCAGAATGAATACCAGTATATGGGGACCTGTAATGGTAGAAAATCCCCACTAGGGGTCAGTCCAATAGCAAGGAGTGCTGTAGAAATATCCTTGAAAGGAAGCTGAGAAATGGATAGAGTCCAGAACTCAGTCATAGAGTCCTTAGAAGGACCAGGTGCCAAGGGTGATATTATACCGAGTGCAGTGCGGGAAGAGTAGAGGTGGAGCGAATCCGTGGAAAAATTGTGCTCCCCTCCTCTTGACTCCCCACTCACCGGTACTCACAACTGCGCTGTGGTATCACTGCCGTCCACCCTTTGGTAGTAGCCCCCGAGTACTCCCGGGATGGCTCACATGTATGGGGGAGATATGCAGTAATTAAAAGCGTTCCGTTGGGAAAACTGAAAAAAAGTGTAGAAACTCACATGGGGTTACGAGAAGTCAGACATTGGTCCACTCAGTAGGAAACCGGAACTTCCTTGCGTTCCAAACCTAGACCGGAAGTGCGCAATGACGCTACCCTAGGCTCCACCTGATGCGTTTTGTCACACGGATGTCATCATGCCGGCTCGTAGGGGCAGCCGGACACGGCCATGTTGGAAATTGGCAGCAGTAGCCGTTCTGGGTCTATTTCCCTGACAGATGTTCTCTCACCTGGAGGTCTAAATGAAAGCATTGAAACATCTTCCATTCTGTAAATCCATTTTTTAGGCACATGACGACATCCCCAAACGCCAGGTTGTGTCCTGGTCATACACACAGGAGAGTATTTATGGTCATATATTCCATGTGGTATATATGTGAACTCTATGTTCTTCCTCCCTTTTCTTGTAACCCCCCCCTTCCTCCAAATATCAGCTCATCTAGCACCATTTCTTTCTGGACAGGTTATTGTCTGGTTATGCATAGTGTATTGATGCATAGTGCCTTTTCTGTTACGTTAAGGTTGTTAGTCCACACGTCCCATAATTGAGAGAGGCGTGGGACTCTGCTACACACACTTATGTTTTTTATATATATACATATATTTTTTATATATATATATTTATTTATTTATATATATATATATATATATATATATATATATAT
>BLSH010345780.1:127139-152678 GCA_018402905.1 Glandirana rugosa | reverse complement strand
AAAGAAATTGGTGTAGCCACGGACCGTGCTTTTGGGGGAAGGACAGGTCCGAAAAAAAGTCGAAAGTCGCGATAGTGTAAAACTTACTGTTAGTATATCAGGTGTGATCAGATGTGATCAATTTTCAATGATTGGCACCATAGCTTGTAGACTCTATAACTTTCACAAGGACAAAATAATATACACTTATTTGGGTTATTTTTTACCAAAGATAGGTAGCAGTATACATTTTGGCCAAAATTTACAAAGAAAAATTACTAATTTGCAAAATTTTATGACCGAAACAAAGAAAAAGGCATTTTTTCAAAAAATTGTCAATCTTTTTTTATTTATAGCACAAAAAATAAACCCCCTCCTAGTGATTAAATACCACCAAAAGAAAACTCTATTTGTGTGAAAAAAAGGACGCAAATTTCATATGGGTACCGTGTTGAATGACTGAGTAATTGTCATTCAAAATGTGATAGCGCTGAAAGCTGAAAAAAAGCCTGGACAGGAAGGGGGTTTTCGTGCCAGGCACCGATGTGGTTAAAGAAAGAGCTAATTTGCATAACATAAAAGTTCAAGGTGAAGCAGCGAGTGCGGATGCAAGTGCTGCAAACGATTTCCCCAATATATTGGAAGGTATTATTAATGATGAAGGTTATTTGCCAGAACAAATTTTTAATGTAGATGTAACTCGCTTGTTTTGGAAAAAAATGCCAGACAGGACCTACATTTCAAAAGAGGAAAAATGTGCACCAGGGTATAAGTGCATCAAAGGACAGGCTGACTATATTACTTGGGGGTAATGCATCTGGGGATTTAAAGCAAAAAGCCTTTGCTAGTGCATCACTTCTTAAATCCCAGGGCACTATGTAATGTCACTAAGGCATCTCTTCCTGTTATTTGGAGGGCAAATACAAAAGCTTGGGTTACAGTTACAGTCTTTGAAGACTGGTTTAAGAACCGTTTTGTTCCTGCTGTTGAACGTTATTGCTTGAGGGAAAACATTCCCTTCAAAATTCTTCTTCTCCTTGACAATGCCCCTGGACATCCAAATACTTTAGCTGACATGCACCCTAATGTAAAGGTGGAATTTCTACCCCCCAACATCACATCATTGCTTCAACCAATGAATCAAGGAGTCATAGCCTCCTTTAAGGCCTATTATTTATGGAGGACATTCTCACAAGCTGTCAGGGCTACCCAAAATAATTAAATGACCCTAAGAGAGTTCTGGAAGAATTATAACATTTATGATGCCATTAAAATTATTGCTGATGCTTGGGATGAGGTGAAAGAAACAAATATGAGAGGAGTTTGGAACAAATTGTGCCCTCAATTTACACAAGAATTTCTGGGGTTTACAGATGAAGAAATCGCCAAAACCAGGCAAGCAGTGGTTGCCATTGGTAATCAACTGCAGTTGGACATCAGTAGAAAATGATATCATTGAGTTACTCGACTCCCATGGCAATGAACTAACCAATGAAGACCTTATCGAACTAGAGCAGCATATGACAGCATTTAGGGAAGAAAACCAGGACCCAGAAACTCCAAAATTGAAAAAGTTTTGTACAAAACAGTTATCTGATGCTTTTCATCTCATTGAAGCAGGAATGGCAAAGTTAGAGGAGCAAGATCCTGATACAGAGAGGTTTACCAAAGTTTACCGTACCATTTCTGAAGGCCTGAGATGCTACAGGGCTATTTATGATGATATAAAGAAAAGCGCTGTGCAAACATCCCTTGATGCCTACTTCAAGAAAGTGACTCCAGCAGCTGAGTCAGATTCTGACTCTATAATAGCAGTCCCATCCTCTTCAACAAACCCATCATCTTTTACCACCATTGTTTAAGGTTGTACTGTACAGTGTTTGAAAATGTTTAAGTATTTACCTGTACCTGTATCTGCAGCTACACGCACAGTTAAACATAAATAATATGTTAAAGCAAACACCTGTCTTAGTTGTATTTATTTATTAGTTTTGGCTACAACAGTACTGTATGGTGTGGGGTTAGAGAGCCAGTGTGAGGTTTTTAGTGCTGTCTGTATGCTCATTTGATGGATTTAATCTCACTTCCCATTTCTGTGACAACAGGAAGTAAGAGTTACACTTAAAAAAGGTAATGTTCCGACTTACAAACAAATTTGACTTAAGAACAAACCTTCAGTCCCTAACCCGTTCGTAACCCGGGGACCGCCTGTACATATTTGCACTGGTCACTTTTAAGAAAGAGATTTTTAAAGCCGTAAAAGTATTCTATGGTACATCACACTAACAAGCAGTGCCAATCTTACTACCTAATATATATTTAAATTACCAGTCTCCACCTAATTAGGTGCAGGCATTAGTAGGGGAAGCAGCTTCCCACCACACCAATATATTTTTTACACCACTGAGGGGGGATACTCTGCTTTCTCCCACTCAAAAGTGGAACTTCCGCTTTAAGTTCAGGTGACCCCCTGACTTGCCACAATTGGCATGTCATTTTTTTGGGGGGGAGTGGGTAAATAGTTTTCATAGATACCCAGCTCCCACTTCCTCTCCTGGTACCCGGAAGGAAGTTCACCTCTCTACCCTCCCTGCCTGCAATCTTCTGGGACATGTCACAGGTGCGTGCTTAATGCAACTCATTCAACTGAATGAGGCCGTGCTGCAACAACCCTGGGGAAATGGTGGTGTTAGCTTCTCCTGATTAAATGGACCACTGGCTCATTCATTTGTTCCCTCTGCAGTTCACCTGCCAATAACTGTTTTAATTAGCTTGTTTGACCAATCATGGGGGCAGGAGGAGGATGGCGGTTACCCCTGACATCAAAAGAATTTGAGTGCTCACAGGTACACAGAGCTTGTGAAGATGACTGAGGTTACGTATAGGAACTTATAGTTCCTATATTACATTCATGTTGATTATTTAATCACTTTGAGAAAATAACTTTGCTTTAAAAAGAACAGCCTGCTGCTGAACAATTTTTAGTTGTCATGTATATATTTATGAGCTCCATTTATGTTTATTTGATAATCATATCATACCGTTACAATGGTCTCTTCTCAGTGATGATCAAATTTAGCTCAATTACCATTTTCTTATTGCCTGAGGGCCTTCATGCCTCATTTTAATTTATCTACCCTTCTCTACTAAGTATACGCTCGTATTACACATTTTTCTACACAGAGGTTCACTTTAACTTTGAATTTATTCTTGTATATACTCAGATCTGGAGTTTTCTGAACATGGGAAGAGCTACTTCTGAGCTCTAAACGGACACTTATCAATATTTCTTTGAACTTTACTTTGCACATACTAAATGGTGCAACAGCATCCCTGTGCTTTGAACTGGTGCTCCAATTACAGCTGCCTTGGACTGATGCTTGTAAGTACTTTTACTCTGCATAATCTTATATTTCTGATGACACTTTATGCTTTTGGAATAACATTTATGACACCCATTCACTCATATATAATGAGTGCTCAGATTTCAGTACTGGATATTTATTACTTAGGTTTATTGCCTCATTTGATAAAGTGCCATTACTAATCACAATATTGCATTGAGCTTTTAGTAGTGTTATTGGCATTAACAGTGACTATTAAAATAGCTAACCAATATTAAGACAGCCAGGGATACACTAGTTGCCAAGGCACTTTTTTTCATACACTGGATATGAGAAGGCACTGGTCCCACAAACTGAGCTCTCAATTGAAAAAAATGTTTAGCATTAAAGAAGTTTGCAGGTGTTCTCTTTGCAGTATCTGACGCAGAATGAACCGGTTCTTCATTTGAGAGCAAAGCAGCATGTTCAAGTTAATTCTGCCACCCCTGCAGCACATATTTGCCTTTCCTCTGCTCTCCAATCACCCCTTTCAGTTTCCAGTAGGCATGAGCTGAGAATTAAGTCTGAACCTAAATTCAGACAAAATTTTGTTTGTTCTGACATTTGGATCAAATTTCTAGCTTTAGGGACATTCCTGGGATTTGCTCCACCGAACATGCCATAATGCAGGAATTTGCTCCACCGAACATCCCATAATGCACCACCACGTCCTTAACCAGTGATGTCACTTGCTCCATTGACTTACATGACAGGAGATCCCCAGCCAGTGACATCATTGACATATATGGTCATGTACATATATGGTCAATTATATCACCCGGAGACCCCACCATTTGTATATAACAGTTGTCATGCATCAGACTTTGAATTTGGTAGGAGCAAGCAATAGAGCAAGATAAGTTTTGGGGGAACTTTGTGCATTTTTTTAATCTTGCTGCAGCATGTGCAGATTTACAAACAAAAATTAAAATGTTATTAGCAAAAACCATTACTTTTTGTTGTTTAGCTTGAACTTGGGACCTTCAATGTTCCTATTTTGTCACACAGAAGGGTTCCAATGTGGGGATGAAGATAAGTGGTGACAAACGGTAAGCCCTGACTCATTTCACTGGTAAGAGGGAAGAAAAGAGAAATTGCTTTAGCCCCAACTGCAGCTGATGGTGTCCAGTTGTGATCCCCTAACCCAATTTGGTGAGGGGTAGCTTTCAGAAATGGCCAGTCCACCCTATCAAATGCTTTTAGAGCAGTGGTAGAGAGAAGGCCCACACATGTCTTGACAGCACGGACAAGAATAATTGCCTTAAAGCGGTTGTAAACCCTCACATATACCCAGTGAAGTAATTAGCCTCAGATGATAAACATAGATGAAACAAATCCACCTTCATACAGTAAGTTTCACATGTTTATCTGCAGTCCTTGCTTGTCTACAACCCTTCAAAATTGTAGATTTATGATAAAATCCTTATGCATCTGGGAGCAGTACAGAGGAAGGGGTGAAGAGCTGCAGTTACAGCTCTTATAAACTGTGTGAGAGCAGATTGGAGGAAAGGGACAATCCCCCTCCACATAGACAGAGAAATGAAGGAACATGCAGAGCTGTATTCTGAATAGACAAGCTGTGTGCTTCTCTCCCTCCCCATCAAAAATGTACTGTATCTCATGTGTCGGAAAAACTTCTCAGAAGTGACTCATGCTGATAACAGAGGAACAAAGCATCAGAGAAAAATGACACTTAGACTTTTGGAAAGAGACAAGTAAACACTACAGATTTACAATATCTGACAAAAGTTAGTACACCCCTCACATTTTTGTAAATATTTTGTTATATATTTTCATGTGTCAACACTGAAGAAATGACACTTTGCTACAATGTAAAATAGTGAGTGCACAGCTTGTATAACTGTGTAAATTTGCTGTCACCTCAAAATAACTCAGCACACAGCCATTAATGTCTAAACTGCTGGCAAGAAAAGTGAGTACACCCCTAAGTGAAAATGTCCAAATTGGGCCCAAATTGGGAGCACCCTCTGCCATGGATGAACTTTGTCTCCATCTGGCCGGCCTTACATGGGTGGTCCAGAGCCTGCAAGAAGGCTATACCCGGCTGGGGATGGAAGAACGGGTTCAGGAGCTTGCTGCGCCTGCAGCCTCCGGAGCTGGTCAGACCCCAGGTCGCACCATTGTGGCCTTGCCATCTGAGCCTAAAGTCCCCTTACCGGACAAGTTTGCGGGGGACCGGCGCAAGTTCAGAGCCTTCAGGAACGCATGTGAGCTGTACTTCAGTCTCCAGCCCCGTACATTTTCACTTGAGGCCATGAAGGTGGGACTTTGGGAACAGAGAGCCCCAGAGGTCGCCACCCTAGCTGCTTTCTTTCGAGCAATGGCTCAGCTCTATGAGGATCCCCACCAGGCCGCTACAGCTGAACCTGCATTGCGCGCCCTCCAGCAGGGCCATCGGTCCGTGGAGGACTATGTGGCGGAGTTCCAGAGGTGGAGTACAGACACGGCCTGGAATGACGCTGCACTCTGTTACCAATTTTTCCTGGGCCTCAAGGATGTAGGGGTGCCCAACACCCTGGAAGCCCTCATTAACCTGGCAATCCAAATTGACCGGCGTCTCCAGGGACACCGCGCTGAAAGAGCCTGGGAACCCTTACATCCCACCTGGATGCTGCCCCGTGTCCCAAGATACCCAAATCCAGTTCCTTTCACTTCAACGACCTCCTCCTCCTCCTCTCCCGTGGACCAACCAGAGCCCATGCAAATAGGGTTACTGTGCCCTTCCCTGACCCCTGAAGAGAGGAAATGGAGGTTCTCCCTGAATCTGTGCCTGTATTGTGGGGAACCGGGGGACGTAGTTAGATTCTGCCCGGCCAAGCGCGGTAAGTGCCCGCCGGTTTCCTCAGCAGGAATGTCTAATATGCCAAGTCAGATCTCTCACTTTGTCATCTCCCTTTCTCTACAGCTTCCCAGAGGGACTACCCAGGTCCCAGCAATTGGTCCCAACAAATGAGCAGCTGCTCATTACATACCTCTCCAACCCAAGACCCACCAGATGACCATCCGCCTGGCGGATGCATCCCCCATCGAATCCGGCACCATAACCTATGAAACCGCTTCTCTCCTCGCCACTACAGCTGACGGCCATCAGGATTTGCTTTGTCTGGACGCCATAGCATCCCCATTGTTTCCCGTCATTTTGGGCCTGCCCTGGCTCCGGGCAAATGACCCCAGTATTGACTGGACCACTGGAACTGTCAACTTTTGGTCCAACTACTGTCGCCAACACCGCTTCCAGCGTCCCCCACTCTACTCCCACTCTGCTCAGCCTGAACCCGGATCCTAACTCTGACGTCCGGCTAGTTGTGCCCTCTGTCTATCACAACTTTCTAGATGTCTTCAGTAAGAAGGGGGAGGAGCAACTACCACCTTTCAGGCAGTACGATTGCCCCATTGAGCTCCTACCCGTAGAGGAAGTACCCTTTGGGAGGATCTATCCCTTGTCCGAACCAAAGTTAGTGACCCTCAAGGTCTATCTGGATGACAACTTGGATAAAGGCTATATCAGACCCTCCGCGTCCCCTGCGGGGCATCTTCTTTGTAGAAAAAAGGATCGGTCTCTGCGACCTTGTATAGACTACAGGGAGCTAACCCGAATTACAGTTAAGAACCGTTATCCCCTGCCCTTGGTTTCCGGAACTGTTCCAGAGACTGGGCTCCTCTGTCGTCTTCACTAAACTGGATCTCCATGGAGCATACAACTTGATCCATATCCGGGAAGGCGACAAATGGAAAACCACTTTTCACACTCGCTTTGGGCACTACGAGTACCTAGTCATGCCCTTCGTGCTAAGCAATGCTCCTGCCACCTTTCAGCACTTTGTAAATTATGTATTCTGGGACTATTTGGACTTGTTTGTCATCATTTACTTAGATGACATTTTGATTTTCTCCTCTTCCCTTGAGGAGCATCGTAGACATGTCTCCTTAGTTCTGGGTCATCTTCGGCAACATGGGCTCTATGCCAAAGTGGAGAAATGCTCCTTCAAACAGTCCAGCATTCACTTCCTCTGGCTAGTCATCTCTGTAACAGGCATCAACATGGATCCACAAAAGGTCTCTACCATCTTGGACTGGCCGGCACCATCTGATGAGAAAGGGGTCCAACATTTTGTGGGCTTTCCAAACTTTTACAGATGATTCATCAAGGGGTTCTCCGCCACCATTGTCCCGATCACTCAACTTACAAAACAAAACATCCGAATTCACTGGTTCACTGAAGCCAAAAGGCAGCTTTCCAAACTTTAAAAGAGTTGTTCATCTCAGCCCCTATCCTGAAGCATCCTAATCCAGCCCTGTCTTATGTCCTGGAAGTGCACACATCTGAGATTGCAGTGGGGGCTATCCTATCACAAAGGCAAGGCTCCAAAGCTTTGCTCCACCCCCTGGCTTTCTTCTCCTGCAAGTTGTCTGCACCGGAAAGAAATTACGACGTGTGAGACAGGGAACTCCTGGCAATTAAGTCAGCTCTGGAGGAGTGGTGGTACCTACTTGAGGGGGCCACGCACCCCATCATCATATACACCGGCCATAAAAATCTGGAGTACCTGAGAATGGCAAAAAGATTGAAACCACGGCAAGCCCACTGGGCCCTCTTTTTCTCTATATTTAAATTCCATCTAACCTACAGGCCAGGATCAAAAAATGTCAAACCGGACGCCCTTTACCGGATGTTCAGCAAACCCGGAGATTCCACGCCACCTGACACGATGCTTCCGTCACTAAACTTTCTGCTCACCCAGGAAGACTTGCTATCCCGGGTCAGGTGATCCCTGCCAGGCTCTCCTGGCCCTTCTGATTCCAGGTTGCAGATGAATAATGGGCTATGGTGGTATGGCAACAGGATCTTTGTATCTGCGGGAGAACGAGTGGCCGTTCCAGGAATGTGCCACGATCACAAACTGGCTGGGCATTTTGGGGCACGCAAGAGAGCGGAATTGCTCTACTGCACCTTCTGGTGGCCGAAAGCTGATGAAGATTGCAAGAGCTATGTCAGTACCTGCTCTGTCTGTGCCCGCAACAAGACCGATAAGGCCAAAGCCTGGGGCTTTTTGAATCCACTCCAGGTACCCGAACGCCCATGGTCCCAAATTGCCATGGACTTTATTGTAGAGTTACCCCCATTACATGGGTACTCTACTGTATTTGTGGTCGTCGACCGCATGACAAAAATGGCGCACTTCCTGCCCATGACGGGCACACCTACAGCTGCTGAGACAGCAGAGACTTTTATTAAGGAAATAGTCTGACTCCATAGAGTCCCCATTAATATCGTCTCAGACCGTGGAGTCCAATTCACCTCCAGGTTCTGGAGAGCTCTGTGTTTATCACTGGAAATCAAGTTGTCGTAATCCTCCACGTACCACCCTCAGACCAATGGTCAAACGGAGAGAGAACGAACCAAACACTGAAGCAGTACATCCGATGCTTCTCATCCTTCTCACAAGACGACTGGGTTTCACTGTTGCCGTTGGCCGAATTTGCATAAACAACACTGTCCGTTCGGCCACTAAACAGTCTCCATTTTGGGCCAACTATGGGTTCCACCCCACGTTTCTTCCTGCTCTGTCCATGGAGAATACAGTACAAGCAGCCCAAAGGACAACTGACTTCTTTGAGACCAATAATAGACTCCTACAGGACACCCTGTCCAGGACTCAGAAATTGAATAAGGAGGCCTTTGACAAGAGAAGGCGGGGGGAGCTAGAACTGCAGCCCGGCCACCAAGTCTGGCTTTCCAGCCGGAACCTGAGACTAGCCTGCCCTTCTAAAAAGTTGGGTCCGAAGTTCATTGGACCTTTTGCTGTAAAGATGAAAATTAATAGGGTGGCATTTGAACTCGACCTTCCTCCTTCGTTACGCATCCATCCGGTCTTCCACACTTCCTTTCTAAAACCAATGGCTCCACATCCCTTTCCGGGATGAAGTACGGATCCACCTGAACCAGTATTGGTAAATGGAGAGGAGGAGTTTGAGGTGGAGGCCATCATAGACTGCCGGAAAAGAGGTGGTTCCACCCAGTTTCTCATTAAGTGGAGGGGTTACGGTCCTGAGGAAAACTCCTGGGAGCCAGTGCTGTCCATTCTTCAGTGTGTGAGTGTTCCTGAGCGACCTGATTTCCTAATTATCTGTTCCTGTGACCCGGCCTGACCTTGACCTTGTTGATTTCTGCCTACACCGACCCCCAGCTTGCCCACGACAACTCTTCTGCCTGATCCCTGTGTACTTCCACTGCCAGCCCATTAATGACCCTGCCTGCACCTGACAACTCTTCTGCCTGAACCCTTGTACCGCATTGCCAGCCTGTTACCGACCCAGCCTGTACGACTACCCGCTACCTGCATGAGCTTCACTGGACCTTCCATTCCACCACCAGGGATCCTGTCCAGCCCTCATGCCCCTCTGAGCTCCTGTGCTCCCTGTCTACTCTACCAGGGACCCTCGAACCAGGGCCGCAAGAGTGGTTGCTTCCTGCATAAGACAGACTCCACCACCAGGTGCATGACAACCATCTTTATGTAGAGCAACAATTCTTTTTTTCAGATCCTCAGAGAGTTCTTTGCCATGAGGTGCAATGTTGAACTTCCAGTGACCAGTATGAGAGATTGAGAGCAATAACACCAAATTTAACACACCTGCTCCCCATTCACACCTGAGACCTTGTAACACTAATGAGTCACATGACACCGGGGAGGGAAAATGGCTAATTGGGCCTAATTTGGACATTTTCACTTAGGGGTGTACTCACTTTTGTTGCCAGCTGTTTAGATATTAATGGCTGTGTGTTGAGTTATTTTTAGGGGACAGTAAATTTACACTGTTATACAAGCTGTAACTCTCTACTTTACATTGTAGCAACGTGTCATTTTTTCAGTGTTATCACATGAAAAATTAGAATAAAATATTTTAAAAAATGTGAGAGGTGTACTCACTTTTGTGAGATACTGTATGTGCTTTGTTCAGATTTCATTAATGGGGTTTACAAGCACTTGGCCTCACTGGCAGGCATAAAGTCCAGGTGCATGATAGTCTGTAAGATGGGTACACTTATTTTTTAGATTTGCCCATATAGTTAATTGCAGCCTGCCCATACATGCTAAATATCTGTGGTGCAAAACCATAAAATTGCGGTCATGTTAGTCTCTGAATCAGTTCACTAATATTTATTTCCAGATATAATATGCCCTTCAATTGCTCTGAAATTGTAGCTTGTCCAAAACTAGTAGTGCAAAACTAAAGTCTCCATCTTCAGTCTCCTAAAATATACATTATTTTTTATTTTGTATATTTATATTTTGCTTATGTACTAAATCAAAAATTGCGGCATATCCAATCTTAAAAAGCATGCTGGAAATCTGTACATGTTTTGGTGTTCAATCCTAGGAAATAGGCAGTGGTTTGGGTTTTTTGGACATGAAATTGCCTGCTCTCTTCCAATGAAATAGAAGAATATCACAAAGGTTTTAAAAAAGTGCTGCAAATACATACTATTTTTTAGTCTTCACTGTCCCCACTTTTTCATTAATACATGTACAACAGGCCACTGCCCATCTACCCATGTACCCATGGCCTTTGTTTGACAATCCCTTGCATAATAGCCCAGAAAATGCCCATTAATGATTTCTAAGGATTTGGCTCCTGTTGACTTCAATGAAGTTCACATTCAGAATACAAACTTTGGTAATGTTTGGTATGTTGGACTGAAATGGGGACCTTCAGCGCATACCCTTACCAGCAGCAGTAGAAACAAACTTTTGTGGATTAATAACTCAACATTGCTTACACTAAACTATTAAACTTTCCCCAAGTGACAGCTCTTGGCAGACAATTTAAATCGTAAAGTACTGCATAGGATAATTGCTGAATGGTCTTTCATTCTGTACTGTGATTCCAAATTCTGAACTTGTGCTTGACCAGGTTACTGACCCAGTCTTCACCGGACTCCCACTTGGAACATTTTTGTCCACCTATGAATACTGCTCATCTCCCTTACCGACCTCAGCCTGGACTTTTAAACCAGATTTTGCTTATCAACTTGGTACTTTGCTGCCTGCACATTGCCTTTCTTTGTTTGTTCCAGACCTTAAATCTTCCTATTATTTGGTGCCTTCCTGCTGGGCTGTTACCAAACCCTGCATGTTACTTGACTGTGCTAATAATTGAACCTGGTGTATCCACAGTGTACTACCTACCCCTTTTAAACCAGCCCTACACAGATTCCAGTCTTCAATTTGTACACCCTGGTACGTGTGCTCTTCCATCACCCTTGCAGATCTGGTCCCAACCTCCAGGGGTGCTTGGATGGGAATTGTTCAAGAAGCCATCCTTGTCATCTAGGGCTCCTCATATAGGTACATGACACTGCCAGGTACATTACATAACTTCTGATTTAACTTGCTGTACCACCTTCAGATAACTATTTTATTCTTCTTTATTCACACAATACTAGGAGCAAGCAAAACTCAAAATGTTTGCTTTGCCAAAACCTCTGTAAAAAAAAATATATATGCCCCTGCACTCATCAACCTAGTCCAGCAGCCAGATACAATGGTATATACATCCACAAACATCCATAGAGAGCTACACTAGAAATATTTCAAGACAAAATGAGTGCACTTATACAATAATATGCAAATAAGCAGCGTGAATTATACAGTATATTCACCTGCACCTCCACTCATAAATGCAGTTTTAAAGCACAGCTGTATCTTCACCACCATCAAAATGCATGCTAAACTCCTTACTGAAGAAAATGACCTCTTGACATATAGGATGTCAGATAACAGTTGTAGAGCCAAAACAGACTTATCACCAGGCATTTCCTCCTTTTCCAGTAATCATCAATTTATCAGTTGTTTGATAGCTAAAAGCTGAGGATGAACTTTAGGATTATATTAAGGTTATGTCAGTATTTAATGATTTTATTTTTTATTTCATTTTAGTACACTTCTGGTTTAATTATGCGATTATATGATTATTAAAGGGTGATAACAAAGTGGAAATATTATTTGTATGGCACACATTTATAAGAAACATAGTATATTTTTGGACATTGTTAGATATTGTTAGATAGATTGTTAGAAAAGACTAGTAAGGGTTTAGACACAGCACCAAAGTTGATAATAAGGGAGTAGACCTTTGACTGATATATAGCCAAAAGTGGACTAGTATATGGCTAATTGTTCTGGTAGTATCAGATAGGACACAATATTCTAATGAGTAAACCTTTACCTGGGGATCTAGAATATCACATCAGACTGCCACTGATGATGGCCTATTGACCTAATTGCACAGGGAATGTCTAGGAGATGCAGCCTTGAATGCTGACCAGAGCTGTAAGTACCATACACTGGAAACGTGAAAGTGAATTGTGTGTGTTTTTTCATAAATAATCTTTAATGATATGAATGATCCCAAGCATTTCTTTCTCCTTATGTGTCACCAATGAGTGCTTGCTAACAAGGATGCCTTATTACCAGAGTAGAAGGAAGAGGAAACTATGTGATATGAGGTTGTTTTGGCTCTATACAAAAACATAATTTAACTCATTATGTATATGTCAAGATGTCAGATTATTCAGTAAGAGGTTTTGCATGTATTTCAGTGCCATAGACAGGGCGGTGCTTTGAAATTCCATTTATGATTGGTAGTGCAGGCAAGCAGGTGTAAGCCCTGCTTTTTAGATGGGCTGGTGTGACTTATACTGTAGACTTATTGTATAATTATATTACACTCACCATTATCATGTATTTTGTAATATATATACTGTGCATTCATTTTATTTCACATTTGTTAAATATGGATAGCACCTCTATCTATTGTACCGTATTTAAATTTCCATAAAAATTGGGACATTTCAGTGAAGTCTCATTGTTTGGCAAAATGCATGACAGTCAATAGGGAAAGCAAAATGTAAGTGATTTTGATTCACTTTTAAGCAGTGGGCTTTAACCTCTTGCCTATTGGGCAACTCTTTTAATATTTTGCACACGTTAAAAAATGTAAAATTTCCTATCAAATACAGTAATTTTCCTTTCCTGATGGACTCCATGGCAGCCTATGTGTGGGGTTTACCCCGCCTCCTCTCCAAAACTATAGGACCCCATTACCATAAATTTGAGCCCCCCACTCAGGGACTGCATTCCTTAACTAGCCGACTGTAGAACCATGTGTGGGTACTTCTGCTGCTATGGAGTCCATCAGGAAAGGAAAATTACGGTATTTGATAGGACATTTTCAGTTTTCCTGACAGACTCCATGGCAGCCTACATGTGGGAAATAACTAGCCCAAAGAAACCACACGGGTGGGATTCCTGAACAACAAAAAAAAGGTTTTAATTTGCACCGTCAACTGACAGGGTTCTTAAACCAAGATTGACAGATGACAGAGATGCAGGCATGACTATCCGCTGTGGGAGCAAAGACAGTATTAGGAAGGTACTTCCCTTTTAAGAAGACTTCCTGCCCCCCCTCCCATCCAGTCACAACTGAGATGGCTAGAGGGTTACCTTGAAACCAGACATTCCAGGCTTGGAGAAGCTGCTGCACTGCCCACAGGATTTCCCATCCGAGCAGCCGTTGACAGCCATTTAAACAGGTCGCCTCCATGATGTGAGTGCTGCACCATCCACCGTGCATGCATCGCGCCATCACATGCATGGCACCTGCATGCCCACCAAGTCCCGGAGCTACCAAGCACGCACAGAAACCAAGCCTCGATCCCAATCGAGGCCTTGCTCATGCACTGTACAATTGTGGCGCGGAAGAGTCACGGAGGCCTGGAACACAGAAGGCTGCCATGAGAGGCCATATAGCTAGCACCAGGGAGAAAAAGAAAGATGGACAGACACCATGCATAAACAGACTTCTGCCATGGAGGCCAGCCATGCCATCCATCTTTGTACCTTGCCAGTCAGCTGGGGGGGGACCATCCATCCTGGGCCTTAACAGGCCACCCAAATATCACTGGGGTTCCCTTGCCTGATCGCCACTCGCCCGCCCATGGCTGGGCCCTGGGCTTTACTTGACACCGCAATTTCTGAAATGCCCGCATCCAGCCTGATTATGCTGGGAATCAACCATGTTGTCCGGGATGCCCCTCATCTTGAAAACCTGTCTCCATCATGCAGGTAAGTTTGTAGGGTCCAAAGATAAGAATAAAAAAAGAACCCAGTCCCTGGGCGGGGGCACAAATTTATGGTAATGGGGTCCTATAGCTTTGGAGAGGAGCCAGGGTAAACCGACATGTAGGCTGCCATGGAGTCTGTCAGGAAACTGTGTTTATGGTAGAAAATTATGTAGGACCCCCAATCATTATATTTTCTGAGCAGAGGCTCTGGAGAATACAATGGTGCCTGTTTTATGTCACACAATATTTACACAATCATTTATCAAACACAAATTTTCAGGAACAAATACACTTAAATGGATTTTAGTGCACACAAACACAATATAATACCCAATTATTTTTCAAAATATAAAATATAATACTGCATTGAGTAACTAGATACCAAACTTGTCAAGATTTAAAATTGCACATACATGTGAAGTAGCAGCCAACTATGGTACCTAAAATTGTCCAATGGTGATGTTTTAAAAGCCTTTACAGGTTATCTATTTTTAATTAATTTTGAATTATGGCCATAGAGTTATTGCTTTCACTCTGATGTTTGCAGCAATACCTCACATGTGTGGTGCAATCACTGTTTACATATATGTGCACGCATTCGCATTTGCATGCATGTGCAGGGGGACATGGGTGCTTTCAATTTTTTTTATTGTTTTATTTAGCTTTATTGCTTTCACAAGAGGGCAACCAAGCCCCTTTGTGATAGTTTTGGGCCGGTGAGAGGTACTCTTTATGGCGACATCAGGGGTGTGTTTGCCATCATTTTGGTGTGTTTGCAGCGCATTTGTTGCATGGCAAATGCATGGCTGCTACCTGTGCTTGGGGTGCTATTAGCATTCAATGGTAATATAAATTAGCAGCGTGTTTCTGAAATGCAAAGTAAAGCACAGGTTTTCTGTATGGTTTGCCATGTGTTCGGAAATGCGCAGATGTGAATGGAGCCTCATTGTTCTTGTGCAAGCACAACAACTAGACCTTCAGGCCCCATTCTTACCTTGTGTAGTAGAAGAGCATGTTTTTTGGCTCACTTTTCTGGAGACCCGCATAGTGCAGCCCATTGATTTCAATCGGCTCCACTAAAGGTGGCAAAGTAGCTTATTAATTATTTTTGTGTGTTGTGTTTTGCACATGTTTTACTGCATGTTTTGCTGTGTTTGATGCGAAATGTGTTTTTCCTTCTGTGATTGGGGTGCTGTTCACAATTAATGGGACTAAACATGTGACTAGTTAATTTTAGATGTATAAAGGTAGCCATACTCTACACAATCTGATTGTGCAATTTCTATACAATCTCCTCCTGTGCCATGATGCGGGCAATGCTGCGCTGCCCCCAGGTGTCCACTGGCAAGCTGATATTTAAAAAGAGGTGCTCTTCCTCTGCCTTCCTCAGCAAGAGAAAGAACATTCTGAGGCAGTGTAGTAAAAATCCTCTCAACGCACCTACTGCACAGCGCATATTGGGATCTGTAGTGTAATCATTATAATGTAGCCATTATATGGCTGCCATCTAAAACTACAACTCCCAGCATTCTCAGAGCTCTGCATAGAAGTCTATAGTCTTGGTTGTCTTTAGCACTCTCCCCCTGCTGGCCAGAGGAGAAAGGTGCAGCATACTATCAATATCTTAGTAGAGGGAGAGAAAATAAAAGGCAATGACTTCTCCGTATTGTTGTAGCTCAGCACTTGGCTACATAAGTTTTGTAAAATATCCATCTCATCTTTACATAAGACCCACTTTTTTGTTCTTATCATTCTGCTCATTGAATTTCCTAGGATAACAAGTTCTTAACTGAGAAAATTCAGAAATCAGATACCATTGCCTGTCAGAGGCCTCATGCAGCAGAGTTTAGAATCACTGATTTGGAAATACAGTGACACTGAACTGTATTTTTTTTGTTATGTAAGATCTAGTCCAATTATTCTTCATGTCTTAAATCCATTTGATCAGCAGGTCAGAGCAGAAATAATATGCTTTAAATGGTTACTGGCTAGAACAGCAATAGAAACACAGAAGGTTACAATACAAGACAAAGATGTTAATCCAGTTCTTGATGGCTGCTTATCAGGTACAATAATTTCTCTAGTAACTTATCTGTGATGACAGAGTGTCTACTCAATTTAAAAGTCATCTAATCTAAATTACTTCTTCAAGTCCCATTACATTTTATACTTTCTGTGGATTTCCGTTATCATTTTTATGCTGCACAGATATAGCCCGGGATGACCTGCTATAGAATGTTGATTTGTGTTTGTACAGCAACGTATTTCTCTTGTACTTTTTTTTCATTTTTAAAATTCTATTATGCTTTCTGCTCTCTCACAATTCCTATGAGAATTTCCCAAACTGAAGTGTTGTCTTTACCAATGTTCTTCTTTGCTTATTCAAAATAAGTTTTGCACATGAAATAGCCGAGGTGATGTCTTGGGTATTTCTCAATATCACTGGCATTACCTGAGAAGCATGGCCACTGGAGAGTATTGGGTTAGCTACATTTTATATTCATGGAAAAAATAGGATAATCTAGCATTATTGTGAACCTTCTCATGCTCGGGTTTCATTGTTCTATGAGAACACGGCTACAGTTATAAATGTCCAATCTAACAAATTTAAAAATACTATTTATTTTCTTGTGCATTTTGTTCAGATTTCCAGGAAACACTCTGAGCACCGGCCATGTGTTTTGTCTATCTTCTGCTCTAAATATGATAAATATGGAAAAGATGGATGAAAACACACCAGACACCAAAAGAATTCCTAGCAAAGTACCAGTTAATCACACTTACAGCTATATAGCTAGCAAAGTTAAAAGACAATAACCCAACAAGTTAAACCTTTTCTTAAGTGTCTTAATGCTTAAAGTAATACTCCATATTCCCATCGCACACATGCCTGGATAAGCTCTCAAGGATTTGTGTGCTGCAGCAACAACCAGCTGGAAACTGGTTCAGAAAGTTACAATGAAGATATCTGCAGCACACCATGGATCAACAAGATAGAGTCCAGACAATGTAATAAATGCATCCAAACATAAAATCGTGTGAGAAAAGAGAAAAAGGAAATACACCTTGAGGGTTATTTACTAAAGGAAAATCCACTCTGAACTACAAGTGCCTAAAAGTGCACTGCGAGTGCACTTGGAAGTGCAGTCGCTGTAGACCTGAGGGGGACACGCAAGGAAAATAAAAAACAGCATTTCTGTTTGCACATGATTGGATGAAAGAAATCAGCACAGCTTCCCCTCATTTCATATCTTCCCCTCAGATCTACATGACTGCACTTTCAAGTGCACTTGGAGTGCACTAGCAGTGCACAGTGGATTTGCCTTTAGTAAATCAACCCCCATGTCTCAATACTCACCACCATCATGGCGTTAGGGGTGGAGCACTCATGGACTCACTAGTGGATTTATATGGGGCGGCGGACATGGTGACTTTCCTTTTTCTTTTTCTCACACAATTTTACTTGGAGGACACTTCCTTGGTAAGTACTGCAGACATCACACACCCTACTGGTTCCTACTCTGTACACTTTCATAGATTGCACTTAGGCATTGTCTGCCATTTATCTACCCTAGGCTTGTCACTGTCATTATTTTTTATTTCTCATCTCACCTACATATGCACTTCCTTGTTATTCCAACTCATTTTCCCAACTCTCATGTCCACAGCACTGTGCATTTGCAAGGCAGTATGTAGTAACAAATAGAAAAGATAGGATTTTATGACATAAATCCAAATTGTCCAAGAAGTGAAACAGGCAAAAAGAGAACAAAGGGGCAGTCCAATCAGGGTGCACCTAAACATACAAAATAGAAAAGGGGGGTGGCGGGGTGCGGGGAGGGAGGGGAGGGAGTGCGGGGCTCGGGTATTCCATGTAGTTGTAGAACTATGTGCTCATCCTTGGGTTCAGGGGAAGAGAAAAAGAGGGGGGAGGATGTTAGGCCTGAGAAGGTGCGGGAACGTCCAGGTAAAGATGTTTGTCAATGAGATGCGAATGGTTGCCAATGAAGGAAGACCATTTCCGTGAGAAGCGAGGAGTATCGAAGTAGGACTTCTCAATTTTCATTATCTTGGTCAGGTCTGATATTACTTCCTTAAGCGTGGGTGGAGTTGAAGATATCCAGCGCCGAAGGATTGCTCTTCTAGCCGCCATGTAGCAGGTCGCTATCCATGGTTTATTTTTGTGGAGGAGATGGAGTTGTCCCCTCGGTGTAGTGGGGATTATCGTCTCTAGGTTGCCAAAGAGGGAGTAGGCCGGTGATTTGATTTGTGAGAGCTTCAATTTCCCTCCAGAAGGAGGCTATTTGCGGGCATTCCCATAGTCTATGGAGAAGTGAGGGTCTTGAGGCATTGCATAGGGGGCAGAGAATAGATGCAGAGTTATGGGCTTTAGGAACGAAAGAGACGTAGGCTCTGTGAGTTATTTTAAGTTGTTGCTCCCTCCAGAATTAATTTGTGATGTATTTGCAGGTGGATTCAAATCCCTGCAGAATAGTATTGAAAGCATCAGGGGAGTGCAGGTCAGTGTTCCATTTGGATGCAGAGCCGGCGGTAGACCTGGAGGAGGATAAGGTTTGTCTCAGGGGTTTAAAGATTTCAGAGATTCTGGAGGATCCTTTAGATATCCAAAAGTCCAATAGCGTATGTTGAAAAGGAGAGGCTTTGGGGGGGGAGAAGAGTTGAAGCAAAGCTTACTGCTTGACCAATCTGTAGGTAGTGGTGGGCAGGAAGAGAAAAGTCCTTCAAGACCTTGCCAGTGGGAAGAGGAAGTCCTGTGGAGGGATCATAAAGTTGAGAGAGCCATTGGAGTCCTTTGGGTATCCAGGATCTAAAGGCTGGGTGTTGTTGAGCTTGGGGAAAGAGTGGATGCCCACGTATCGCCAGATGTTTGGAGGTATAAAGCGGAAGCTTCAGTAGCTTCCTGGTCTCCCTCCAAGCCAGAACCATGTCCCTTATGAGCAGGTTATATCTCAAGTGGTGAGGGATATCTTTCAGCTTGCAATGTAACAAGTTGGATAGTCTGTTGGGTGCTGCCATGGAGGTTTCCAGTTCAAAGTTGGAATAGCTAGAGGAGTTTGCTATCCAGTTCAAGGCCATTCGTAGGAGACATGATAGATTGTAAAGTCTAGTGTCGGGGAGACTAATACCTCCTTCAGATTTGGGAAGAAAAAGTTTGCGGAGAGAGATGCGGGGGTTGCGGTTTGCCCATAGGAAAGATGATAAAGCTTTGTGTAAATTTTGGACGTCTTTATGTTTCAGCAACAATGGAGTGGTTTGGAGGGGGTATAGTAATTTTGGGAAGCTCATCATTCTGTATAAATGACACCTGCCAAGAAGGGAGAGGGGTAGTTTGGACCAATTTTGAAGTTCTCAAATTATTTTCTATATGGTTGGCGTAAAGTTGAGATGATATATGGAGGATGGTGTTTTACCTATTTTTATCCCCAGGTACATGATGGACGTGCGTGCTATTTTGAATATAGATTTTGGGGACCATGTCGGAGTGCGGGGATTGAAAAGAGGTAAAATTTTGCTCTTGGTAAAATTAATTTGTAGCCCGGAGCATCGACGGAATAGATTAAAGGTGTCTTGAATAAAAGGCATATCTGAGGAGGGGTCGTAGGAGAAAATGAAAATGTTGTCCGCAAATAATGCGGTTTTGAGAAGTGTCTTGCCAATTTGTATGCCTGATAGGCCAGGTTGGGTGAGGAGGTATCTAGACAGGGGCTCTAACGCCAGATTGAAAAGGAGTGGCGAGAGGGGGCAACCCTGCCTGGTTCCCTTGTGTAGACGGATTCTGTCGGAGACGCAGCCTGCAGCTACAACGTAGGCCACTGGGTCTGAGTACATGGCTTCTATAAGGTGGCAGAAGGGGCCTGAGAAGCCAAATGCTTGGAGAGACATAGCAAGCCAACCAAAGGTGACGTTATCGAAGGCTGTCTCCGTGTCTAGAGTGATAATGGCCGCGTCTCCGGCACAGCCCGCCCTAGCGGCCTCCAGTACCGTCAAGACTTTCCTAATGTTGTTGGTGACCGACCTCCCATGTGTGAAGCCCGCTTGGGCCGGGTGGATGAGAGAGGGCAGGGTTAGGGCCAGTCTGTTGGCTATAATTTTTGAGAGAATTTTTTAATCCACATTCAAAAGTGAGATGGGTCTGTACGAACCTGGGTCCGTCGGGTCTTTGCCTTTTTTTGGTATTATTTTAATGCGGGCTTGATCGCCAGTTGACAGGTATGGGTTTCCATCCATGATGCCTTGGTAGACAGCATGTAGGGTGAGGACGAGTAGGTCATGCGTAAGTTTGTAGAATTCAGAGGTAAAACCATCTGGTCCCGGGGCTTTGCCCAGGCTCAGGGTTTTAATGGTGTTCTCGATTTCCAAGAGAGATATGGGGGCGTTTAGATTTTGGAGTGCTTCCTGGTGTATTTTGGGAAGGGAAAGCTGCCGGAGGAAAGACATGGCTGCGGACTCATCAATGGGGTCTGGGCCATATAAAGTTGCGTAGAAGTTTTCTAGGATGTGATTAATCCGCTAAGGGGCATTGGATAGTTGGCCCTGCTTGTCCCTGAGGGCAGCGATATGCACTGGTAAGTGTGGGCCTTTGCAAAGAATGGAAAGAAGTTTCCCAGGCTTGTTTCCAAATTTGTGAAATTTACATTCTAGCGCCGATCTATGCATAAGTTCTTGTGTCATGGCCCAATGGTCAAAGTGATCCTAGGCTTTCCTCCAGGCTTCCCTGTGTGCTGGTGAGTTCAACTTACTTAGGGACAAATGGGCAGTTCTGAGTGAGTGGCTGGCTTGGAGAAATTCAGAGGAAGCCTTTTTCTTGAAAGCTGAGGCAAAGGAGATAATTTTTTCCCCTCAGGACAGCTTTTCCCGTTTCCCAGAAGAGATTCGGGTTAGATATGTGGGTGCTATTGCTAGTTGCAAAGTCTGCCCATGTGTCTGCAAGTTTGTCGTGTAATGCCGTATTCTGCGCGAGGTATGAAGGAAATCTCCATATCTAGGGTGAGGTTCGGGGAGTCGTGCCTAAGAGATTAGCAGTAAGGGGAGCATGGTCCGAAATGTTGTTTATCTGTGGGTCGATGGCCAAGGGGAGCATGAGTGTAGAGAGGAAGATATAGTCTATCCTCGATTGGGTGGAGTGTGGGTGCGAGAAGAAAGTAAAATCCCTGCCATCCGGGTTGTGGAATCTCCACAAGTCCGTTAGGCCTAGATCTTCGGCCCATTGGGCGAGAGTGGGGATGGATTTGGTGAGCTTGGTAGGCTTGTGGGATGTGGAAGTCAGTCTATCCTCCGTGGGGTCCATGACCGAGTTAAAGTCCCCCGCGATAATACATGGGAGGTGGATATGTGGGGCAACATGTGCAGAGAGAGTCTGAAAGAATTGCTTGGTAGGGGAGTTAGGGGCATATACGGCAGTGAGGGCCCATTCCCTGCCTTGAGTTTTTAGTTGGGCCGTGAAAAGTCGGCCCTCCTTATCCGGATGGATGGAGAGTAATTTGTGGGGCAAATTCTTATTAATGAGTACCAGGACTCCTGCTTTCCCTTTCACAGCGGGTGATCCCATGACATGCCCAACCCAAAGTTTGCGCATACGTGGGAAATCAGAGGCAGCTAGATGGGTCTCCTGGAGGATCGCAATGTCCGAGCGAAGACGTTTAAGGTGGCGGAGAATGGCCATATGTTTATTGGGGGAGTTAAGGCCTTTGACGTTCCATGACGTTATGTGTATTGACATGAAGTAGGTGTGAGTCTATGAAGTGTGCGGAGAACATCTAGGAGGTTGTTGGTAAAATAGTGGGAGTACGCGAGGGGTGGAGGAGTGGAAAAGGAGGTTGAAGGAGGGGTGAGTGGGTGGGGGTGGTTGTCTGGGCCCTTGGAGTGGACAAGGACTGGACAACAAACCAAAAAAACATTAACATACTGTATACAACATAATAACCATACCTTTGGAAGGCTGTACTTCCCTTTTTTCCTCATGTGAGCCTTAAATCCACCATATCAGCGTTACCGATATTTGCTAAAAGGCACACTGACGAGGGGGGGAGAGCTGCAAGTCCGCAGCCACCAGATAAAGAGGCGGTAGGAAGAGTGTACTCTAATGAGCTGTCGGTGAGGTCTATATAGGGCGGGGTTAGCACCGAATCTTCCACAGTAAGGCTGTACGACAGTTCCTGGCTCAATGAGGAGAAAAGAGAGGGGAGAGAGGATAAGTACTTAGATGTAGGAACGTAACTTAGGAGGACATTATCATCATAGTCTCTTGCTTGACCATCTGATAAACATAAACAGGAAACACAGTGAATAACATATGAGAATGCGGGCACATGGGTATATCACTCTGCTTGATTTTGTCCAAGTGGGGCTGTGTTAAGAGGGAGTGGATTGTGCTAGGACATCAGCTCCAGGAATTCCGGGAGGGCATATCCACCAATTTGAGCTTTTTAGCTAGGTCCTTCCTAGGGCTCCTTTGGTTTCTAGAAGGGCCCTTGGGGGAAACTTCTCCTGGAGGTGTAGTATCCATTGGGAGGTGCAAAGAATTCCGGAGGAAATGTGCAGCTTCATCAGGATCAGAAAAGGTCTTGGACTCCCCTGAGGCCGTTGTGAATCGCAGTGTGGCTGGGAAGGCAAGGGAGAAGCGAATATTTTTTTGGAAGAGGGCAGCACATATGGGCCGAAAGGCCCTCCTTTTTTTGGATACTTCCTGGGAGTAGTCCGCAAATAGTAAAAGCTTGTTGCCGTCGATTTGTAAGGCTTTCAGATTATGAAATGACTTGAGGATATTAGCTCTATCCATATAATTTAGGTAGCGAACTATGACAGGTCTCGGCGAGCGTCGGTCATTAGAAGGCGCTCCCATTCTGTGTGCGCGATCTACTGAACAAGATCCAGCCAGGCCTAAAGCTTGGGGTATTCTTGATGTGCAAAAGTCCACCAAGGAGTCAGTGTTGAAAGACTCCGGGAGGCTTATGACCCGCAAATTGTTTCTCCTTGACCTGTTTTCGAGGTCATCCAGTTTCTCGAAAATATACCGTTGTTCCTGCTTGAAATGATGGTCTCTGGTGAATGAAGATTGTACCTCATCCTCTAACTCCGATACCCGGCTCTCCACTTCAGAGAGTCATTTGGCGTGGTCTCCTATTTCTTTATTCAGCTGGGCCATCCCTGCAGTTATAGCTTTGTCAACCGCTGCCATAATGGTAGGTGCCAGGAGTGCTGCTTCTGCCTGCGCCAATCTAGCCAATTGCTCTTCCATTGTAGCAGGATGGGCTCCCATAGTCAGCAGGGAAGTGAGAGCATTCGTTGAAACGATCGGGAGAGCGATCGTTGGAGCGATTGTGGGCGCATTCGTTGGAACGATCAGAATTGCGTTAGTCGGAACGACCGAACCAGATACGAACTCCGCCATATTAGCTTCCACATGCAGAGGGACCGGTGGGTCCGCAGCGGTCGAGGAGGGGGCCGAGGAAGGGCCGTGGACTAAAAACTTGTCCATGTGGTTCCTGGGGCTTGAAGGCAGGTTGCTGGGGGCTGATCTCCCTGCTCGTCAGCGTGGGTGGCAGGCTTTGTAGGCTGGTGAAGACGGAGCCGCTGATTCTGCCTCCGCTCACATAGGCGCCGGAACCGGAAGTCTGTTGTATTTTGTTTTATAGATATACCATATACAAGACGTACTCCTGAAGAATGCTCACGAAATGCATAGAGTGTTATATGCTTGTATTACCTACAAACTCATTACACCCATTTATATGACTGTTTTTCAGTAAAGCGATCTCATGTCATTGTACTGGCTGGGCTATCATGTTTTTACTTTTTTCTTATGTCCAATAAACCATCTTACTATTGTTTACCATCATTTTTGTTAGCCCCCTTACTTGCCTCATTTAAAGTCCCACGGGTGAATTTTGTTTTTTGTTTGTTCAATGTATAGGGATGGAGGCATGTTATGGGTAATACTAGACCTTTCTCTTTTGCATAATCCTAAATATCTTTTTACACAGCTGCTCTGTGTGATCACATGACCTCCCTCTGCTGGCTGGCAACAGTGGGGAATTTCAGCCCCTCCTGTTGCTGTTCTTAGATTGAGGAAAAAGAGCAGAGGGTGATCATGTGACTGCACTCTGTGTAGAGTTGAGCGAACCCGAACTGTAAAGTTTGGGTCCGTACCGAACTTTGGGGTGTCCGTGACCCGGACCCGAACATTTGAAAAACGTTTGGGTTCGGGTATTTGATCCTGCCTGTTGAATAGCTGCAGGGCAGCCAATCAACAGGCGTTTCACTGTTTTGCCCTTAGAAGCCATCACAGTCATGCCTACCTACTGTGATTGGCCAGTGCATCATGTGACCCAGCCTCTGTATAAGCTGGAGTCACAAAGTGCTGCATGTCACATGCTCTCAGGCTAGTGTAGGGAGAGGATGCTGCCGGCGCTGTGAGGGACAGATTGCAGATATAATAACATCTCATCGTGCATTACATAACGATCTGATTCTGGACTAGGTAGAGATTACTACTACTGCTTTGAGGGACAGATTGCAGATCTCATTCTGCATTACAGTACGATCTGATTCAGGACTAGGTAGAGTCTACTGCTTTGAGGGACAGATTATTGTTCTAAAATCATCTCCTAGTTCTATAGGGTCAGGTTCCTGCTGTTGCTGTAAAGGACAGATTATTGTTCTAAAATCATCACCTACTCCTATAGGGTCAGGTTCCTGCTGTTGCTGTAAGGGACAGATTATTGTTCTAAAATCATTGCCTACTCCTATAGGGTCAGGTTCCTGCTGTTGCTGTAAGGGACAGATTATTGTTCTAAAATCATCACCTACTCCTATAGGGTCATGTTCCTGCTGTTGCGTTGTCGTCCTTGTACTGGGATATCCTCATCCACTACTAAAATCTTGTTATTAGACAGGGAATGTCGTTGTCGTCCTTGGACTGGGATATCCTCATCTGCTACTAAAATCTTGTTATTAGACAGGGAATGTCGTTGTCGTCCTTGGACTGGGATATCCTCATCCGTTACT
>BLSH010345780.1:0-20977 GCA_018402905.1 Glandirana rugosa | reverse complement strand
TTCGGAGGTCGGTCACACGTCTTGGACTCTGGCAGTGGAATTTCTTCGTTCTTCCCAATGAAACCATGGTCTTATTTTAGAAGCAGGGGGTTGTTCATTCCAACGTCCAAGATTTTTGGGACGTACTAGTGTTTGAGCGTCCAGTGAAACCGTGTGTTTTTTGGAGACTAGATTAGGTTGCAAGGAAGACCACC
Source organism: Glandirana rugosa (assembly GCA_018402905.1). Lineage (NCBI taxonomy): Eukaryota > Metazoa > Chordata > Amphibia > Anura > Ranidae > Glandirana > Glandirana rugosa. The sequence continues at coordinate 20,783 of BLSH010345780.1, read as the reverse complement.
GGGTCGACCTCTCTAACGTCCCTAATACAGTCAAGTACGGGACAAACGGTTGCCTTATTCCCCGGGTTACGGTTCAGTACCCCAAACGAGTCTGGTAACGGTCAGGGACTTGTTGGTACCTTTTCCATGGTTGTTCAGGGACTGGCAATGGTCTGAGCAAACCCCATGACTTGGCATTGGGCCCCTTATTCCGTTGGCAAACAGGGCATGAACTGACATAATCCCTGCAATCTCTCCAGCTGGGCCACCAGAAGGAACGTTGGATTAGATCAGAGGTTTTTTGTGTGCCAAAGTGACCTGCGAGTTTGTGATCATGCAGGGTTTTTAGAACCTGCAACCTTACTTGTTGGGGGACGAAGATTTTATTCTGGTACCAAAGTAACCCTTCTTGCTTCTTTAAGGTGACGGTCTCAGGTTCTGCACACTGGCTGGAGGCTTGTCTGATTGCAGTCTTAAGATCAGGCTGTATAAGCAAAAAATTTTGTGCAGATAGGATGGTTTCGGGTTCAGTGGTATCCGGAGTCTCTGGGAACATCCGGGATAAGGCGTCAGCCTTGCCGTTCTTAGAGCCTGGACGGTATGATAGATGAAAATTGAACCTGGAGAAAAATAACGCCCATCGAGCCTGGCGAGGTCGGAGGCGTTTTGCAGTCCTGAGATACTCCAGGTTCTTGGGATCTGTAAAAATCATGATGGGGTGAGCAGCACCCTCCAATAGGTATCTCCACTCTTCTAGGGCAAATTTGATGGCCAATAATTCTCGGTCACCCACATCATAATTCCTTTCAGGAGGGGTCATTTTCCGAGAGGCGAAGGCCACAGGGTGGAGAAGAGCTTTTGGTCCTTGACGCTGGGAAAGAATAGCTCCTGTTGCTATTTCTGATGCATCAACTTCCAAGATGTATGGTAGTGCAGGGTCTGGATGCTGAAGTACTGGTGCTGAGGTGAATTGACTCTTAAGTTTATCAAAAGCAATCTGGGCCTCTGAGGTCCACTGAAACCGGCCTTGCTTACATTTGAGCTGCGTGATGGGTGTAATGATTGCAGAAAATCCTTTCACAAATCTACGGTAAAAGTTGGAAAAACCAATGAAGCGTTGGACCCCCTTTTTATCTGATGGTGCTGGCCAATCCAGGATAGCATTTACCTTTTGAGGGTCCATTGCAACTCCTCCCGTAGAGATGACAAAACCAAGAAACTGGATAGAGGTCTTTTCAAAGTCACATTTCTCTGCTTTGACATAAAGTCCATGTTTCCGAAGGGATGCAAGTACTTTCTTTACGTGTGTACGATGTAATTCCAAAGTGGCCGAGAAGATGAGAATATTGTCAAGATAGACGATGACAAAATTGTCCAGAAATTCTCTAAAAATGTCATTGACGAAATGTTGGAACATGGCCGGGGCATTGCATAACCCAAATGGCATGACTAGATACTCAAAGTGCCCAAAACATGTTCTGAAGGCTGTTTTCCATTCATCTCCGCTGCGGATACGAATAAGATTGTACGCTCCCCGGAGATCAAGCTTGGTGAAGATCTGTGCTGTGCGGAATCTTTGGAAAAGTTCAGGAATGAGAGGAAGCGGGTAGCGATTCTTGTTGGTAATCTTGTTGAGATCTCTGTAGTCAACACATGGTCTGAGGGTCCCGTCTTTTTTCCCTACAAAAAAGATTCCAGCTCCAGCAGGGGAGGAAGAAGGCCGGATGAACCCCTTTTCAAGATTTTCATTAATGTATTCCCGCAGGGCTTCTAACTCGACTTCAGACAGTGGGAATATCCGTCCAAAGGGAATCTCAGCCCCGGGCAAAAGTTAAATTGGACAATCATAAGGCCTGTGGGGAGGCAGATGGTCAGCTCCTTTCTTATCAAACACATCCATAAACTCGTGGTAAACAGAGGGAACTTCTGGATGTAAACTAGATGGAGGCTGGAGCGATAGACAGGTAGCAGGACTACTGGTGGCCGGAATGAAGCAATGCTGAGAACAGTAGTCAGAAGAAAAATCCAGTTCTTTCTTAATCCAGTCTATTTGCGGGTTGTGGGCTTGCAACCATGGGAGTCCCAGGATGATGGGAAATAGGGGTGAACAGATGAGGTCAAAGCAGAGGAACTCCTGGTGGCCTGAGTCTGTACCTGTAAAGATGGGTTTGGTTTCTTGAGTGACGGGTCCTGAGCTAGGTAAAGAGCGGTCAGCCAGGTGCACTTGTAAAACGTGCCTCTTGTTCTGAAGGGGCACACATAGTTTCTTAGCCAAAGCAAAGTCCATAAAGCAACTGCATGCCCCTGAGTCCACAATTGCCATAAGCCGAATCTCCACTTCTGCCACCCGTAGAGAAACAGGGAGGACCATGTGTGTCACAGAGGAACCGGCAACCTGAGAGTTCATAAACTGTGGTCTTGGCTTACTGGGCCTGACAGGGCACCTGTAGAGGTAGTGACCTGCTTTCCCACAGTACAGACACAAATTGGACTGTCTTCGACGTTGCTTTTCCTCTAGAGTGAGAGGGGATCGGGTTAGTCCTAGTTGTATGGGTTCCCATTTGGGAATAGTGGCAGAAGCTTGGCCAACAGATGATGTATGGAGCGCTGGACCCCGAGACGACCTCCGAGTGGTCTGGTAATGCTCAGACCGTCGTTCCCTCAGGCGTCGATCCAGCGTGATGGATAACTGGATCAAGCCTTCTAGGGTATCAGGGGTCTCTACTCGGGCCAGTTCTTCTTTGAGAGTCTCTGAGAGGCCCTGCCGGTACTGATAACGGAGAGCAGCCTCATTCCATCCGGTGTCAGCAGACCATTTCCGAAACTCCACGGTGTAGTCTTCTACAGGCCGTTTCTCCTGGAGCAGATTATGCAGGACAGCTTCTGCGGTGGCAGTACTTTGGGGATCGTCGTACAACTGTGTCATTGCTTCAAAGAAAGTCCATGGAACTTAATATTGGGCTTTTTTTGCTCAAGCAAGTGGTGAGCCCAGGCCTGGGGTTCATCGGAAAGCAGAGATATGATAAATCCCACTTTAATAGATTCTGATGAGAAAGTTCTGGGTTGAAGAGCCAGGTATAGCTGGCAGGCATTTTTAAAAGACTTGAATTTTTTCCGGTCCCCAAAGAAGCGCTCAGGTGTGGGGACTCTGGGTTCTGGGGCTGGTAGCATCACCATAGGAACCAGGTCAGGAGCCTCTTGGGATGGGATGGCTGTAATTGAGCCCGTAGAGGGTGCTTCTGTATCAACAGGAACAAAGGGCACAGCAGCATGTTGTAGGCGACCCTCTAACTGGGAATAGTCTTCCTGTAGCTTCTGGATGACCTGGGTAAGAGAGGTGACCTGTTGGCATAGTGCTTCCAAAGGAGAGTCATCCCTGTCGGCCTCTGACATGGCTGGATTGTACTGTCACGTACCTGATCCGAGGCCGAAATGCTGAGGGAGGCTCCCCTTGCGGCTGAACGCAGTATACCCCTGAAGTTGGGAACAGGAGGTATGATGCGCAAAGAAGCACGGGTCACCAGAGCTGCGAACAGACTGGAGTAGATGTACACCGAAGGACCGTAGGGACTGGAACCCAGTGATGACAGACTTCCAGCAGTAAAGTCTTTAGGAAGGACAGTCTGAAAAGGCCTGGTAAGGCTGCAGCAACTCAGGAGGTGGAGACAGGTGACCAGTGTAGCTGGGTCAGCACAGGCAGCAGCAGCGAGGAAGTCCGGGAGCCAAGCCGGGGTCAAACACAGGAGGACAGTCTTTAATTCAGATACAAGAGGCAAGATAAGGCAGAGTCCGGTTAACAAGCCAGGGGTCAAACACAGGATTCAGGCAGAAGAGAAGTCCGTGAGGCAGGCCAGAGGTCAAAGACAATGGAGGAGTTCAGGAGCAAGGTCAAGGAACAAGCCGGGTCACAACAGAAGTTTCAAGCAGAACACAGGACACAGGTTAAGGTACACTGGTGAGCTGAGACAATCCAGCGATTTGTGTGATACAGAGGCCGCCTTTTATAGGGCAGCAACCAACCTCATTGGTTGCGCTGAAGACGCGGATTGCGCCTTGCCGGATGAACGTTCGTGCGCATGCGTGGATGTGATCGTCCCGGGCGAGCGTTCGTACGCATGCGTATAGGAACGTGATGATCGTGTCTATTTCTCTGATGGGGGGGGGGGCATCTGGGTGTAGAGAAGACACCAAGGAGAGAATAACCCAGAGATTCTTCTGGCCTGGATTGCATGTGGATATTCGGGAATATTGTGAATTATGTCCCGAGTGTCAAATCACTGCACTGTCACCCCATTTTCGCAGCCCACTTGTCTTACTACCCATCATTGAAGTGCCATTTGAGAGAATTGGCATGGATCTGGTGGGGCCAGTGGTAAAGTCTGCTTGGGGCCACCAGCACATTCTGGTAATACTCAACTATGCAACCTGCTATCCTGAAGCCATCCCCTTACGGAATACCTCCACTAAGACTATTGCCAAGGAGTTGGTCCAGCTGTTTAGTCGGGTGGGGATCCCAAAAGAGTTTCTTAACAGATCAGACCACCCCCTTTATGTCCCGAGTAACCAAAGAGTTGTGCAAGCTGTAAAAATTCTCCGATCTTCGTACCTCTGCTTACCACCCCCAAACTCACGGTCTGGTGGAGAGGTTTAACAAGACCCTCAACATTATATTGAAAAAGGTGGTGGATACAAATGGGAGAAACTGGAACTTTTTGCTACCCTATCTCATGTTTGCCATACAAGAGGTTCCACAAGCGTTTATGGGTTATTCCCCGTTTTAACTCTTGTACGGTAGACACCCCAGGGGCCTGCTAGGTGTCGCAAAAGAAACATGGGAAGGAGAGGCCAACCTGTATAGAAGCGTCATAGAGTATATCTCCTTGATGCAGGATTGAATTGCAGCTGTCCTGCCCCTAGTACGGGAACATATGGAGCAAGCCCAGGAAGCCCAGAGGAGGGTTTATAATCGGGGTACCAAAACCCGGACTTTCAACCCCAGAGACAGAGTGCTGATCCCCACGGTTGAAAGTAAATTTCTAGCCAAGTGGCAGGTCCCTTTGAAATTAGAGAAAAAATTGTTCACCAGCCAGGGAAAAGAAAACCAATATATCATGTTAATCTCTTGAAACCTTGGAAGGACAGAGAGACTTTAAGGGCAGTGCCCACTCCTCAAAAGGACAGGTTACCCATGGCACAGGACGTCTTCATAACTGAATCCTTGTCAGTGACGCAACAAAATGACCTTAAGAATTTGTAAGTAAAAATAGAGATTTTTTCTCTCCCTTACCCGAACTAACCACTGTAATACAACATGATATAATTACGGAACCAGGAGTCTGCGTAAATGTAAAGCCCTGCAAGATACCTGAGGCTAGATGAGAGGTGGTTGCAAAGGAAATAAAAAACATGTTAGAGTTGGACATGATAGAGGAGTCCCACAGTGCCTGGTCAAGCCCCATAGTGCTGGTCCCAAAGCCCGATGGCACTATCAGGTTCTGTAATGACTTTAGGAAATGAAATAATGTATCTAAGTTTGACGCATACCCAATGCCGTGGGTTGACGAACTAGTGGATAGGTTGGGAGGGGCCCAGTACATAACAACCCTAGACCTAACTAAGGGCTACTGGCAGATTCTCCTAACGGAGTCCGCAAAATCCACATCGGACTTTTGCAGCTGACTTTTTGGATGATGTGGTCATCCACAGCCCAGATTGGGAATCGCACCTGCCCCGAGTACAAGCAGTGGTAGATTCCCTTAGGAAAGCAGGTCTCACCGCCAACCCAAAGAAGTGTGCCATACGCCTGGAGGAAGCCAAACACCTTGGGTATGTTATTGGTCGGGGACTGGTCAAACCCCAGACCAATAGGATTGAGGCAATACAAAAGTGGCCCCCACCAGTGAATAAGAAACAGGTGCATGCATTCCTGGGGATCACAGGGTACTACAGGCGCTTCATTCCGGACTTTGCCACCATCGCCGTCCCTCTAACAGACTTGACAAAGGGTAGAGAGTTGATCATGGTGAAATGGAATCCGGAGGCAGAGAAAGCATTCCAGAAGTTGAAGCAGGCCCTGCTCATCACCCCGGACTTTTCCAAAGATTTTGTTGTACAGACAGACGCCTCTGAGGTGGGACTAGGGTCCGTACTGTCCCAGGTCAGAGATGGTGAGGAGCACCCGGTTGTGTACCTGAGCAGGAAGCTCAACAAGCATGAAAGAAATTATGCCATTGTTGAAAAAGAATGCTTGGCCATTATTTGGGCCTTAGAGGCCCTCAGGTATTATCTGCTGGGAAGACGATTCAGGCTAGTCACCGACCATGCCCCCCAGAAGTGGATGTGTGACAACAGGGAGAAAAATAGCCATGTGACTAGGTGGTTCCTGGCCCTACAGCCATTCAAGTTTACAGTGGAACACAGAGCAGGCAAACTCCAAAACAATGCAGATGCCCTCTCCCGGGTCCACTGCATGCTTGGAACAGTTGCTCAGCCACAGGGGCTTGAGTAGAGGGGGGGTATGTGATGGTATGCAAGGTGAACTAGTGAACGGACACTAATTGTCACCTCGCATGCGTTTATATAGTTTGGACTAGGTGGAGTCCGGCCCAGGTATCGCAAGCCACCGTGGCTGGGCTGGCTCTGGTCAAGAGTTTTGGTCCACTGGATTCCACTAGCAGGTGGCTTAAATTACCAGGAAGAGGTCTCAGTTGTGCTCTGGCCTGGGACTCAGAAGGAGCAATCTGAGTGAGCTCAATTTTGGTGTTTGGACTTTAAAGAAAAGGTTTGCATTTGCTTATGTTTTGTGTGTGTTGGGGACCAGCCCCACACTGTATAGTGAGGGAAACTATACTGTTAAGTTTATCGCCAGATGGCAAGGTTTTTGTGTTTCTGTTTTCATTTCTGTTTATGTGCAACCTTTTAAATAAACCTGGCTGCAAGCCAGAATTTTATGAAAACTGCTTTTATCCCAGGAAAAGCAATCCCCACTAGAGCTGATCCCTCACAACATACAAATCTTCATATCAAAAAAGGGCACAAATAAGCCCACATACAGAAAGAACATACATAAATATTAAAAAGCAGATATGGCATATCATGTATTGCACAGGATCAGCATAAGCCGCTTCTTCAGGGCTTCATTGTCTGTGTCTGGTTCAAAACATCTATTATGCATAAACAAGACAAAATGAATAAGTATACAAAATATTTGCAATATAAATATATATATACAGTATCTCACAAAAGTGAGTACACCCCTCACATTTTTGTAAATATTTTATTCTAACTTTTCATGTAACAGCACTGAAGAAATGACACTTTGCTACAATATAAAGCAGTGAGCATACAACTTGTATAACAGTGTCAATTTGCTGTCCCCTCAAAATAACTCAACACACAGCCATTAATGTCTAAACTGCTGGCAACAAAAGTGAGTACACCCCTAAGTGAAAATGTCCAAATTGGGCCCAAAGTGTCAGTATTTTGTGTGGCCACCATTATTTTCCAGCACTGCCTTAACCCTCTTGCTTATGGAGTTCACCAGAGCTTCACAGGTTTCCACTGGAGTCCTCTTCTACTCCGCCATGATGACATCACAGAGCTGGTTGATGTTAGAGATCTTGCGCTCCTCCACCTTCCCTTTGAGGATGCCCCACAGATGCTCAATAGTGTTTTTGTCTGGAGACATGCTTGGCCAGTCCATCACCCCTTACCCTCAATGTCTTTAGCAAAGCAGTGGTCATCTTGAAGGTGTGTTTGGAGTCGTTATCATGTTGGAATTCTTTTCTGTGACCTAGTCTCCGAAGGGAAAGGATCGGGATCATGCTCTGCTTCAGTACAGTACATGTTGGCATTCACGGTTCCCTCAATGAATTGTAGCTCCCCAGTGCTGACACTCCCACCCCCATGCTTGACTGTAGGCAAGACACATTTGTCTTTGTACTCCTCACCTGGTTGCCGCCACACACGCTTGACACCATCTGAACTAATTAAGTTTATCTTGGTCTCATCAGACCACAGGACATGGTTCCAGTAGTCCATGTCCTTAGTCTGCTTCTCTTCAGCAAACCGTTTGTGGGCTTTCTTGTGCATCATCTTTAGAAGAGGTTTCCTTCTGGGATGATAGACATGCAGACCAATTTGATGCAGTGTGCAGTGTATGGTCTGAGCACTGACAGGCTGACCCCCCACCCTTTCAACCTCTGCAGCAATGCTGGCAGCACTCATACATCTCTTTCATAAAGACAAACTCTGGATAGGACGCAGAATATGTGCACTCAACTTCTTTGGTCATCCATGGCGAGGCCTGTTCTGAGAGGAACCTGTCCTGTTAAACCGCTGTATGGTCTTAGCCACTGTGCTGCAACTCAGTTTCAGGGTCTTTGCAATCTTCTTATAGCCTAGGCCATCTTTATGTAGAGCAACAATTCTTTTTTTCAGATCCTCAGAGAGTTCTTTATCATGAGGTGCCATGCTGAACTTCCAGTGACCAATATGAGAGAGTGAGAGTGATCACACCAAATTTAACACACCTGTCCCCCATTCACACCTGAGACCTTGTAACACTAACAAGTCACATTACACCGGGGAGAGAAAATGGCTAATTGGGCACAATTTAGATATTTTCAGTAAGGGGTGTACTCACTTTTGTTGCCAGCGGTTTAGACATTAATGGCTGTGTGTTGAGTTATTTTGAGGGGACCGCAAATTTACACTGTTATACAAGCTGTACACTCACTACTTTACATTGTAGCAAAGTGTAATTTCTTCAATTTTGTCACATGAAAAGATAGAATAAAATACTTACAAAAATGTGAGGGGTGTACTCACTTTTGTGAGATACTGTGTATATATATATATATATATATATATATATATATTAAACACAACCATTGCCCTATCCCCTGGCACAAGGGGGGGGCAGGGAAGGGGAAAGAAATAAGGTAGGGGACAAAAACAAAAAAAAGCAAAAAAAACAACCAATACTTCTAAAAGATGCGTTGAATGCGTTAGAGCTAAGGGGAGACCGATTACCAGCACATCATCTTGCTGATGTCAGGCACAATCCAGAAACCCAGCATCCAGTAAGGTACCTGCTTAAAATCCAAAAAATAAATAAATCCAAGAGAAGATAAGTGAAAGAGAAATCCAAACCTTCAAAACGCAATGAATAGCTATCAAAAAAATATATGGGGGACTAGGACTGGTCTGATACAAACAAGCACCATTTCGCTGATCTGGGGCAAGACCAGAGAGGACGAGGGATGATTTTGTTCAAACAGCAGCAGTGGAACTTAAATTATTCCAGAGGGTATATATGAACCACAGATGTTTCAAGGAAAACCCTCTGCAGAATACAAAGAAACAAACACATATGCTTATAGCTAAATCTATCCTATCAGACATTAACGCTGGTCTGTGAGACAATAAATAAGGTCCTTACCCAAGATGCCTGATCCACAAACAAATCCATCCAAGGAATATCAGAGCAGATGAAGACAAAACGTGAGCAGGGTGCCAAAACTGAACAGCAAATGATGTCTGGTTCTCCCGAGGACCCACTGAGCCAGCAAATGATCCCCACATAGATCTGCCCTTAAGAAAGCAAAAGGGGTGGTCACTGGGGAGTTGGGTGGGTCCTCTCTCAAGTGGCCAATACATAGAACCAGCAGGAAGAGGAGCACAATGGTGGTGCCCAGATACTCCAGGCATGCTCCGACCATGTCCTCGCTGTCGGGCCAGACACCATCATCACCATAACCCAAATCTCAACAGGGGTGGAAATTACGTTAGACTCTGCCCAAAGGCGGAAATGACATCAGAACACATCCTGGTAGACACATCACTAAAACCGTAAGTGCTCTGATATTCCTTGGATGGATTTGTTTGTGGATCAGGCATCTTGGGCAAGGACCTTATTTCATGTCTCACAGAACAGCGTTAATGTCTGATAGAATAGATTTAGCTATGAGCATATGTGTTTGTTTCTTTGTATTCTGCAGAGGACTTTCCTTGGAACATCTGTGGTTCATATATACCCTCTAGAATATTTTAAGTTTCAATGCTGCTGTTTGAGCAAAAGCATTCCTCTTACTCTCTGGTCTTGACCCAGGTCAGTAAAATGGTGCTGGTTTTTATTAGACCAGTCCTAGTCTCCCATATATATATTTGATAGATATTCATTGCTTATTGAAGGCTTGGAATTCTGTCTCTCTCACTATCTCTACTTGGATTTATTTTTCTTTATATTTAGCAGGTACCTTAACTGGTGCAGAGTTTCTGGACTGTGCCTTAGCTCTAACACATCCAACAAATCTTTTAGAGGTATTGGTTGTTTTTTACTACATGCAAAACATATAGGCTGATCCCATGCAATACATGATATGCCATATATTTTAATATTTATGTATGTTCTTTCCATATGTGGGCTTATGTGTGCCCTTACTTTTTTGATATGAAGATTTGTATGCATTAACAATAAAACATTTTGTATACTATACGTACTTGTGTGATATAGATTGACACATCCATGAGATCCATGTAAATGAAATCTCCTGGGCTTATCTCTATTCTTTAAATCTGACAGTTTTATTGCACTCCCTGAAGATGTCTATGCGGCATTTCCAGTTTTTCCTGGAGCCTGACACTGATGCTTCACATTTAAGCATCTTGCCTTGATATACCTGCTCCTCCCCTTCTCCTGCCCAATCACAAAAGCTTTTGTATTATGTGATCTCATTCACACATTACAAAGGCCACTCCAAATGGGCAGCAAAGGGGAGGGCAGGCATAGGGCCGTGGTTAGAAATCATGGGGCCCCATACAGCCCCAAGCCGGAGCACACTGCAACCACACACAATGCACACAGCTGTACCATGGCAGTCTGGCATTTAGGTGGTTAAAACAGGAGGCAATAAAATACCTTCCCAATGCTGTCTAAGTGCCAATTCACACTTACCTGCACACTAAACTGGAGCTGTTTAGTGTACAGGAAGCAGTTTCATCTGCAGTGAGCAAGCAGTAGGGGTGGTGTGATACATGGTTTCTTGCATCACACAGTTCTTTTTTTTGTTAACTTTGTTGCACAAAGTGTCACTGAACTGGAGCATGGTACATTGTACTGCTGTGCATTGACATGCAATTCGTTCTTGTGAGCTGGGATAAAATGCAGCATGTCTGCATTTTATTGCAGCTCACTTCACTGTACCTCCAGGCTGTATTGCAATGAGAACGAACCACATAGAAAACAATTGTTTTTTATGTGCCCTAGCACTGACTAGCGTTCTTGCAGTGCAGAAAAACACCAGTGACTGCTCTAGTGTGAACAGGTTTGGAAGAGCGATCCAAATGCAGATCGCTCTTCAGATAGCACCACGAGTGAAAAAGGAGCCCTAAATAAATAACTTAGCCAGGAGAAGTCAGGATTGTGTAGTGTGATGGTGGAAATCACATTACTTGCTAGACACTGCGGAGTAAGCACAGACAGCTCAGCTCTACCTCTCCCTGCAGCCTGCTCTTGACACAAAAAGCAGAAATGCAAGGAGAGGCAGAGTGCAGCTGTGAATCACTCCGCTGGGGACTGTCATTGACTAGCTGGAACTACAGAAGCACTGTCAGCAGGCGCTGCTCCAGTTCACATCCCAGTAGTTCCCCTCGCTGCCTGTGTCCATCAGTGGGGGTGCTAGAATAGAGTACAGGAAATAAAGTTAAACAGCGCAAAAAAACTCACAAAAAAAGTCAAAAGAAGAAACATTCTGAAATATTAAATTATCAATTAGAAAAGGAAATAAATGAATCAAAAATAAATCCAAAAATTGATTGAGAATAAATGAATAACATAATAAAAGTCCATATGTAATCTGCCACAGCATATGCTGAGATCATACAAGACTTGCAAGCAAGGGAACAAAGGAACCAAAGTTTAAGGTAGAAAATAAAAAGTTCAAAATTGTATTTGTATAGTACAAGTCACTTTGTAATAAGCCACTTGGTTAAAATTATGATGAAGAGTGCGCATGTGCGGGAGCTCCGGGATGGTCTTCTGAGACAGGAGCTCCGCACCTACCCAGGCCATAGGAGCCCCAGGCACTGCCAGCAGCGACCCAGGAAAGCCATCTTTGGGACAGCTGACTCTCCCAAAGCTCCCTGAAGCGGCTAATACCCACAAGCCAGGGCTAGGAAGGCTCCTGGCCGCACCAGCCGACAAGCTACACCCTGCTCGGGTGTACCAAAATGGCAGCGGCCTAGCACAGCATAGGAGCCTAGAGCGGCGGGAGATACCCCACAGAATGAACAGGAACAGCGCGATCAGGCCCACTGAGCATCCGATCGCAAGGGGAAGACAGAAGTCTCTACCCAGTCTCTCGGACCCCCCCTTATGAGGCAATAATAAAGCCCAGGAGCACCAACATGGCCGCCAGAGCAGCCTCACAAAAATAAAATTCTCCAGGCAAGGTGGTCAGTTACCCGGGGCTTTGGACAGTGTGGGAATCTAGCACCCCTAGCACCCTGGGAAAGCCCAAGAGTACAAACAGCCTGCCTCAGAGACTAGCTAGAGACCTGCCAGCTTCGGGCCCTTGTTGAGGATAGATGAGTGGTCTGAAACACAGACATCCATTCTTATTTCCATAACCTAACTCTTTTCTCTCTCCCTGAGAGCCTGAAGACCCCCCCAGAAGGTACAAGAGCGAGGGAAGGAAGAGAATAGCCCTCCTTGATATCTCTCAATATTAGCTTCAAACTGAGGACCACAAGACTTCTTCACTCAGGTATTCTTCTACATCACCCTGAATGCAGGGTTCAAATGTAAGAGGGTCACTTACACAATTCTTTCAAGAGACCGACCAGTCCCATCTACCAGCTATGTCCACTACCGGGGCTCCCCCTCCTGCTATACCCCTGGAGGTAGCTTCAGAGCACAGACCAGTGTTAACTCCAGCGACCCTCACCCTTAATCCGGGGCCAACCCTGACTGCACACTAACTCCTGGCTGCTTCTCCAGCCTCCGCAGAGTCACTTCTTCACCACACAATGGAGGAATTTCCGGTTACCCCGGCGAGCCACCTTTCCTCTATATGGCCTGAAGCACACACCCCCAGCCCTCTGGCCCCAGACTCCCCCATTAATACGGCAGACTTATTTCTGAAATTTTCTAACTTACTTGAAAGAGGCCTAGTGAACACTGCTGTGAAAATCACAGGAGACATAAAAGCTGACTTCCACAACTTAGGCTCCAGAATGGAAGCAATTGAACTGAAATTAGACATCACGGTGGCCAGAACAAACCAAAACTCAGCACACATACAAGTACTGCAGGACCAACTGGATACGGCCCTGGCAAGAATAGACGATCTTAAAAACAGATCGAGACGATACAACTTCAGGATAAGGGTTCTACCAGAATCAATTACAGAAATCAACCACGTGGTCCAGGATTTGATCCTCTCCTTGATTCCTAATGTGCCTAAACATAGATTGGAATTGGACAGAACCCATAGGGCCCTAGGACCTCCAAGGAAAGACGGTTCACCGAGAGACATAATAGTAAAGCCGCATTTCTACGCCATTAAAGAGGAAATTATAAAGGCATCCCTTGCCAACTCCACTACCTCCTGCATGGGGCATCAAGTCCAGATCTTTGCGGATCTGTCTCCGACTACTATCCAAAAACAGCGAGCCCTCAAACTGCTTCTTCAGGTGCTCCAACAAAAAGAGCTGAAATACTGGTGGGCCTTCCCTTTCGCTGTGAAGTTCATCCACAAAGGAAAAACATTTTCATTCTTCACGCTCCCAGAGGGGGAAAAGCTCCTGCCAAACCTGCAGTTAATATCCCAAGAAGCCCCGATGGACCTTACGGATCCTGCGAGCTCCCACGCAGAAAGACCTCTACCTGCTAGCCCAGTTTTGCCACTCTGGACAAAGTCAAAGAGCAAGAAGGCTAAAGACAATAGACCTCCATAACCTTGCCCCTAGAAAATTTGAACTTTTCCTTCCTTTTGTTTTTTCTGCTCCTGGTTCGCGTTGATACCCTTTTTGAGAACGGGGAAAGCCTCTTCACGTTCCAAAGTGAAAGCTAGGACTTAGGGGCTACATAGCTCCTCTTCCTTTACATTTTTGAACTGGTTCTTTCGGAGAAGGTTACAAATTAAGCTTGTTGAATAGCTGTTTAGTTTAGTGTTCATTTTTGAGAAACAAGATACTAGAATGGGACCTCAGCTTCCCAATTTACCCCCACTTTGAGAAAGTGGGCTCATGTTCTTATAGATAGCAATTAGAATGCTAATGCACATAACGAGTGGTCTAGCATCCCAGAAGATTACTCTATTTCAAGACACACTGGTTATATTTTAAGATACATTCTGGCCTGGGGTAGCCAAGGCCTGGGTAGGTCCCCATGTGCCTCCACTAATCCCCGGGACTTCTGCGGTACTCCTAGGGTTAAGTTGTCTGCCCCGGATGGGTCAGATGCCATATCCTACCATGTTGTTTGTTTTTGTATTGCTCCTTCTTTGGAGGGCAGGGTTGGTGGGCCAGAGGGGTCTCTCACCCCACCGGGCACCACCCCCATGAACCTCCTTTAGGACTATTTGTCCTTGCCATGTTTTTTTCTTCTATGTATTTCATCTTTTCTTTCCTTTTTCTTCAATAAAGCACCTAATTTCTTTCTCCATTGCAGCCGATGCCGGATATACTGCTGGGACCACATGGTTCTTGGACTTCCTTGAGTTTTCTTATTCCTTGATGAGGGCTACCAGGCCAATGGTGAGTGCTATTGTAAACATAAGCCTTATCCCCCACAGGTTCCATGGCTAAAGTGCCCCAGAGACACCTTAGAATTGCTACCCGCAACACCCAGGGACTGAACTCCCCGATAAAAAGGAGGAAAGTCCTCGACCATTACAAATCCCTTAAATTAGATATAGTAATGATCCAGGAGACTCATTTCCCACTACGGTACAGCCCCAAATTCCTTCACCCACACTTCCCCACTTTCTTCTTGGCTAAAGTGGAGTCTAAATCTAAAGGGGTTGCCATCCCGATCTCTAAAGCCTGCGGTTTCACCCCCTCCTTAGAAATTAAAGACCCTGAGGGGAGATTTGTCCTTGTCAAGGGCTCCATTGAAGGAAGCATATATACCCTGGTATCCTATTACGCCCTGAATAAAGGACAACCAACCTTTTTCAAATCGTTATTCGACTCTATCCAACCCCATTTAGAAGGCCGAATCATATTGGGGGGTGACTCCAATGTTGCCTTTGACCAAGGACTTGACAAATCCAGACCCCTAGGTAACCAATTAATATGCCCTTCTAAAGCACATCTCTAAATTGCCAAATTGCTTCACACACTAAATATAACAGATGCTTGGAGGGAATTCAACCAAGAGAGATTATACACACTTCTCCACTCCCCACAACTCTTACGCACAGATTGATCACCCGTTATTTCAAAAAGACTAGATTCCCCTAGTAAAGCTCTCCTGTATAGTCGACTCAGCACTCTCACACCATTCCATAGTAATTCTACATATGCGATCCGACCCACACTATGCGAGGCAAGCCCAGTGGAGACTGCACTCTTTTGGTTGGGTAGAATTAACTCAATCAAAATGACCCTCTTGCCACAATTAATTTATCTATTTTGAGCCTTACCCATAAATATCAGAAGAGATCATCTCAAAACCTTCAAGAGCAAGATCCTCAGATTCGTCTGGGGGAACTCAGGATATAGGTTTCCACAAAATATATTATATCGACACAGGAAAAAGGGAGGTCTGGGGCTTCCAATTTTTCTTAAATACTATCAAGCAGCCAGATTAGCTCAGCTCTCCCTAGTATACTCGAGGTTCGAAAAACCAGACTGGATCCACATTGAAAGGCAAGCAGTCCCAAATAACACAATAGATTACCTTCTATGGACCCCATCTAAAAAAAGACCCCCGATTTTAGCTCCCACATTATCACACTTTCTCCCTCTGGGATAATCTGCGGAACCGCCCGAGCTTGTCTCATCTATGAACCCCCTAGCGCACATCTTCAACAACCCGGATTTTCCCCCAGGACTTAATATAAAAGCGTTCAAGTGGTGGCTGGACAAGGGGCTGTACCGTATAGAGCACTTTTTCACTACATTAGGCCCCATGTCCCTTAACCAAAGCATAAGCAAACTAGATCTCTCAAACTTTGAAAGGTTTAGATTCCAGCAAATTCATCACTTCCTGCAACAAATCTGCAAAGACAAGCCCCTCCCACCCATTTTCATGGCATACGAAATCTGGGGTGGCCAAGCCATGGAAGAGAAGGGTGGCATTTCGGTAGTTTACAATTCTCTCACCCAGCCTGGGACGAAAACCTCTTATATGAACCGATGGGAGGAGGATCTTCAGATCTCTTGGGACCTGGAGACATGGCATGGTGCCCTATCAAACTCTTACAGGGTGTCCTAAACACTACTCTTAAGGAGGCTAGCGTCAAGGTTATCACCAGGTGGTACCTCACCCTGACTAAGCTATCATCAATTTACCCCTCAGCAGACCCTAGGTGCTTCAGAGGCTGCTCCCTATTGGGATCAATGCCCCACATTTGGTGGGACTGTCCAAGGATTCGCCCATTCTGGAGGAAAATTTTAAATATTATTGATGAGTTAACCAAAAGCAGGGTCTCCAGGTCCCCTGAGATTGCTCTTCTCAATGCCTTCATACCGAATTTATCCAAAGCCAATAGGAAATTAGTGTACTTCATACTGTTAGTGGGCAAAGCTCACAATTGCAAATTCCTGGAAAAAAACAAAGATACCATTGGCAGCAGCTAAGCGTAACATCTCATGGCTCATGTCCCAGGAGAAGTTGTCCAGCATTCTCTTGGACTCAACCAGGAGGTTCAAGGCAATCTGGGAACCTTGGGCAGCATATATGGGTATTTCCTTTAGCCCTGGCATCACACGGTCATCGGTTGCGGACAATACAAACTAATTTTAGGTGCTTATCCCCTTTATCCTTTCTCTTCTTTTTTTCTCTTCTCTCTTCCCTCTTCTTTCCCTGTCAGGTACTACAACTCTGTTTCACTCAGACACAGTGGTGATCTCAACACTAGCGAATTTGCAGCAAGTTTTTCTCAGGGCTCACAGAATTGAATTGCCTCACCAAATATCTGCAGAAATGGGAGATGGGCAGCTGCTCTGGTCTGCCTAGGGGGAGTGCAGCCCCCCACCTCGGCACAGCTTGATCCCAGATGGGGGTGCCGGGATGTTGGGGGTTGGTTACGACTGCTGCGCCTGTTCCGGGGAGGCAGCCATCTCTCTCTCCCCTGAGTACTGTTATGCAGATGATAAGTGAGCCCGATACCCTAGCAGTTACCTCAATCTACTTTGATGTTCTGGGTTTCATCACATGTCTGGTATTTTCCTAATGCACTGTATCTTATGTTGTCATGTACAGAATTCAAATAAAAATTTTTGAAAGTTAAAAAAAAAAAAATCACTATGAATGATCTTATGTGTGTAGAAGGATCCCCGGGTAGATGACTCGATGGATCTCCAGAACAGGAAGGGAGAGAGCTGTTGCACACACCAGAGGATGCCAGGGAAATCTGAATGTGTAAAGTACCTGTCAGCAACCGTAGGGTCTGTGTGACAAGGCGCCAGGTCTTGCTCATCCACGGTGGGCTTCGCAGGTCTTGCTCATCCAGGACGGACTGAGGAACCATCAGAAGAGGACTACAGACAGCTGCAAAAGGACACAGAAGATCTCCGGCTAACCGCTAGCATAATTGAAACTCTGCTGGTAGATGGATAAACCAGGACACCACACACACACACACATGATGCAGGGGTCGCCGGCAATACAGATGACACGGAAGAACCTATACCAGATCTACACCACCAGAAAAGAAGCCCTGGGAGGGCGGAGCATGAAAAAATGTCTGCAGCTGCATCAAAAGGATCAGTGTCTGACAGTACAGCCTGCCCTCCTGCTGAGCAAGTGTCCGGGCCCCTCTTTTGAACTGAAGGGGCCCGAGCCTGGTACCGGATGGCCGTCTGCACTGCCTTATCAGTGGCCCTGGGCAAGCATAGCAGCTGTGTGTGCCACTCTCAAGTGTTAGTGTATGCTTCGGCAGACCCAAAAACCTGTCAGATATAAACAGACATAAGTTCAGGAGATGCCATGAGGCTCATTGGACTTAACTCATAGTGCGCCTGCATTGTTTACAAAGTGGCTGAATTCCAGGAATTCAGTTTCAAAGTAGAACAAAAATGTAATATATTGCAACTTGCCAGCACTCAGTGTAATGTGGCTGCATTGGTTTTCTTTTTTTGAAGATAAAATACATTTTATGCAAGTACAAGTAAATATCCGTTGATCTTTTCAGAAATATTGCATCCTTGTAACTTTCTGTGGAGTGAACTTAAATCTCAATGTTATTAGCTTTCAAACTTGTTTGTAATCCAAATAAAGCCTCGTACACACGATGCGCCGATCGTAGGAAAACGGTCATATGACCGCTTGTTGTACGATCATCTGAACATTAGTACGTGCGATTAGAACAGCCAACGTACGACGGCCGTACAACAGAGGTTGGATGAGCAGATTAGAAAACTTTGGTTGTACGACAAGCGTTCGTACGGCTGTTGTACCGTGTGTACAGAGAAGTTGGTCCAACAAGTTTTACCTGCAAAAACACGAATGCTCCAAGTCAGGAACGGCCGGAAGTGTCCGTTCGTGTAAACCTACATTTCTATTTCACAATGCATATTCGTTCGTCTATCGGCAATTGAATTCAAATTGCGAAATGCTGCGCACATTAGCAGCTTTTTCAATGGGATAATAATGAAGATGCATTGCTAGTGATACTCATGTTACGAATGTACTGAAAGACAGCTGTTCTGTAGTGATATTAATAGAATTTGCATTATTTCTAATCTCTTTTATTCTATTTAACATTTCCCCAATATCATAATCTCTGAAATATAATAATTCCTTTAATTTAATTTTTTTTTTGTCCCTTGCTATTTGTTCTAACTTTTCTTTTTAATGTAACTGCCTACTTCAAACCTGTCATTTTCTTCAAAAAACTTAGGCAAGTATTGTTATTTGCATTAATCTTTATTTTTCAAGCATAAAGAACAAAAAAAAAATATAACAGAAAAAAAAATGTTTCTTCACATCAAAATGGGCTAAAGAATAAACAAACAAAAAGAATCAAAACAAGAATACAGAAAAAAAAATACCTCAATGGGACTATTGCCCATAATCCCCAGACCATGGTTGTTGGTGAGGGCCATGGGGAACAAATTGCCACTGGCCAGCATGCTGGTGTGGTGTTTGGGTTGGGTGGTGAGATGGGGGAGGTGGTGGAGGTGGAGGCACATTCTCATGGAGCTCTGTGTACTCCATAATGAGCCCCCTCTCCCCCTTGAAGAGCACTTGGCTTATTAGCTCCTCAGCCCTGCTCTGCTGGTAGGGAGTCATTTTTTTTAGTTTCGCTGCTGCATAGGCAGCAAATGACTCCTCCTGGTCTAGATCCCCCTGGAGGATGTCTGTGGCCTGCTGAAAAAAGGAGGAAGCAGTTTCATCGATATGATGGCTTTTCCTCTTCCTTTTCATACCAATGTGAAGGGGAGGGATTTGCGATTCACAAAGCTGTGAAGAGCCAGCTGCCTCCTCCTCAGTCACTGTCTTGGTGACACTTTCCTGTGTATAAAAATCAACATTCAACATTATTAGAATATGTTTGTGTGTGTGGGTGATGAATCCAAACAAATTCACATTTCCTGACTGTAATTTCTAATTATTCAATTAGCAACAAACACTAGCATTCTGGCACCAACATTTTGATTTATCCTTAAAATGACTTTAGGCCACAACTGGGTTTGGATATAGAAACAAATGTGTTTAGACTCAAATGTTTGGGCAATAATGTTTAGTTATTATCATTGTATTTTATCTTTACAATATGTTCAACACTATACCTGGGTGAAGGGTTCCTACTCCATATCTTCATCCTCAGGTCCAGGAGCCGTGGCCTCAGCAGAGGTAGAGGGCAGGGTCGATAGAGATGGCTTCGCCTCAGATGTGTTTTGAAGAAACTGCAGGCTCTCAATGTATCAGAGCTCACGCACATACACGTCCGATGTTGCAGCTCCTGACCTCTGGGATTTTTGTATTATTTTGTCCTCCCTCCCATATGTGGTCCTCATGTTGGCTATTTTGTCTCGGGTGTATTTGACATTGGCATTGGGCATGATCTGTTTGCACAGCTCTGCCAGTTGCTCACAAGCTGCCCACCATCAGACCTTGTTGAAATACTCCTTGGTCTTGACGTTCCAAAGACATGGGAGTTGACGGTAGAGGTCACTGAATTGTGGTAGTAAATTGTCAGTATGCCTGCAAGACACAAGACAAAGAATAATGCAACTTCTATACACTGTGCATGCATACAACTCCACTCTCAGGTGCGTCATGATGCTGGGGCGTGAATGGCTCTCCTATCCGTACCAACTCCATGGAACAATACGATCGTTAGGAAACTATAGATTGTTAGGAAACATGGCGGATTCTCGCAGCAGCAGCCAGTCCAGTGGTGCTGGAACGCACAGAAAAATTAAAGCCACCCCCATTTTAGTGATGTAGTAATGGATGAATGATGGATGAACGAATATTGTTATTGAGTTATTATTATGATGATTAATTTTTCCGCAGCACCCAATCGGTTCTTCCAGAGAGTGAAGCATTTAATAACTTCAGACAGAATAAAAGTCCATCAAGAGATAATACAATCCAACAGAGTAAATATTACATATTCAGAGTC
>BLSH010345773.1:981638-1015850 GCA_018402905.1 Glandirana rugosa | reverse complement strand
CCTTACGTATAGATACATACACAGAAACACAACCCTCACACGGCGCGTCTCTGGCACCGGAGTCGTCCTGGAGGCCCGGGGTATGATTACTAGTCAAGACCCAGTGGACTAGCGACACTATCGGAGACTAACCGATAGTGTCACTATTCAGTGACACTTCAGGTGAGGACACAAAGAGAAAGACACTTACCTCTCCTTTCTATGTAACCCCCAGTAAATGAATACGTTAGCGTGTTTATTTATACGAGTCTTATCGGTTAATGCGATTAATCACGGGTTTACCTTAAGTGATATCACGACCCCTTTTTATGAAGGTTTTAGCTTAAACGAGGAGCTGTAGCAAATTCGATTTTGGAAGTATTTTTCCCCAGCACTATAGTGAATTCCATTTGGGCACTAATTAGCGTAATTGGCTATTCTGAGCATATTTATTTGTGCGATTGCATAAGTAAATGACCCCCAATGTATCTTTCCTCTCCATTCACAGAAAGAGAAACACAGGAGTGGACTTCACAGTGACTTATCACTGTGATAGCCAATCAGAGGCTATCACAGCGATCAGGTGACCCAGAACTGATCATTAGTATGGGGCCCGGAGGTCCTGCTGAGGCCACGGTCTCTGCGCGGCACACTCCCAACACAAAGACACATACATAGATATGCATTCCCCATGGAAAAAAGCCCAGTTCAGTGATGGTGCATGTCTGTGTACTGTCAGCATGAAGGGATTAAATACATTGGTCTAGCTTGTACCATGTGAGTCTACCAAATGTGGCCACTCCCATGGAAGTGGAGCCACTGTCACTACAGTGATGCTGCTGTCTTCTGGATTCCATGTCTTACAGCTGCCCTGCTACACAGTGAAAAATGGGGATCACCCACCCACCCATGTGTGCAGGGTGTTCACTGCACAGGGGCCTTCAAGGGGGGGCACTGTGCCCTGACCCACCCTGCACACATGGATGATACATTCGGGGATGATTAATACAGCAGTGGGGGGTCCATCTTTTCATTTAGAGGGCCACTGATGCCACATTGAAGGAAGAGGAGGGTGCCACTGCCAGGAGAAGTGACAGTGATATCACTGCTCCTGTTACCGGGTCGGCATGCCTAGAGTGATGCTGGGGATGCCAGTGCAGTGACAGCTCAGCCAAGTAAACAAAAAGTGTCAGCAAAGGAACACTTCCACCACTGGCTTCCTCTGCCAGGCTCTGCAATAGATGAGTAGTCAGTCAGAGCCCGGCAGAGAAGTGACTATAGTCTATGTAAACAAGGCAGATCACTGTTCAGTCAGTACAGAAGGCATGGATCCTGTGTTCCAGTAAAGCAGGGACACTGATCCATGACTTCCACTAGTAAAAGCACCTCCCCCACTACACTGAAACATAAGCTAGGCACACAGTTAACTCTTTAATCACCCATGATGTTAACCCCTTCCTACCCCTTCCTACCCTTCCTTCCCCCCTTACTACCCAGTGCCATTAGTACAGTGACAGTGCATATTTTTAGCACTGATCGCTGTATTAGTGTCACTGGTTTCCAAAAAGTGTCAAAAGTGCCAGTTAGGTGTCCGATTTGTCGGCCCCAAATAAAATATATAGGTCGCTAATCACCACCGTTACTAGTAAAAAATGAATAAATAAAAAATGTATAAATATATCCCATAGTTTGTAGATGCTACACCTTTTGCACAAACCAATTAACATATGCTTTTTGGGATTTTTGTTTACCAAAAATATGTAGCAGAATACATATTGGCCTAAATTGATAAAGAAATTGGATTTTTAACATATTTTTAATTGGATATGTTTAGAGAAGAAAGTAAATTTTTTTTTTTCAAAATTGTTGGTGGTTTTTTGGTTATATCACAAAAAAAAAAATGCAGAGGTGATCAAATACCACCAAAAAAAGTTCTATTTGTGGGGGAAAAGGACATAAACTGTATTTGGGTACAGCGCCATTGTCAGTTAAAGTAACACAGTGCAGTATCGCACAAAATGGCCTGGTCATGAAGGGGGTAAATCTTCCAGGGGTCAAGTGGTTAAGCACTACTAAACTTGCTGCTCACAGTCAACTGTAATTCTTTATTTTTTATTTTTTTGCTTCAAGACAGAGTTACCCACGGCAATGCCCAGCCCCCTATGCCATTTGTTTGAAAACCCTTGCCTATTATTATTGTAGTCAGGAAATGACATGAGTTTAGTTAGTGACTTGGAAGAGCAGATGATTTGTTTTATGCTATAAACTTGCTGTACAAAACCATCCTGCATTGAATGAAAGTATAGGACAATCCTGCATGGACTGTTCCTGGGGGTCCCTGTCTCATGCATAATTTACCATTGCCAATACTAGTGGAGGCAATGGGCAATGCTTTAAAGTAACAGAAAACTATTGCTGAACAAAACAGAGGAATGTGTAAAACAGTTTTAGGTTGCAAATGCTAACAAACAGCAGGCTAATCACAGTTATATGGTAACAGTTGCCTGAAGCCTACTTGGCCCCCTTGGAAGAACAGCAGAAAGTGAGCATATGTCTACAGTAGCAGATACAAGCCCTGTCAGACAGGCAGATGGTGGTACAGCAACATCTACACCTTGGTAGCTGACACAGAATGCTTTATGAAAATCATTATTGGAAGATAATGTTGAAACCCCACTCAGAATCTTTGAGAGGGTTGCAGAATGTGAGAAGCTACCCCGAGGAGCAGTGGGCTGATGTGCTAAGACCCCTTTTATCAGAGAAACCTAAAAAGGCTTACTTTCAGCCTTGGGATTCCAATGAGTATTTTTAACTTAAAAGAGAAAACCTAGCCAGGTTTGAAATTTCCATAGCTGTCCAAAGCACAGTTTGTGTTCACATGAGACTAACCATAGAAATCCTGCAAGGTTCTAGATGATGTGTTATACCTTACAAACAAGTAGTAACAACCAGCACTTCTCTGCTTTGCTCATTGTGGAGCAACTGATCTTCTGTAGCATAACCAGCTTACATCAGAGTAAAGCTGGTTATGTTACAGCAGTGCATTAGGCATAGAGAACCCAAGAGTGTAGATATGCTGGTGTCTCTTATGGAGCAACATATTACTACTAAGGACTGTCTCTGGGATCTGTGGTCTAAGCTGGTAACCATGGAAATGGGAAAGCATCAACAGTAGGCGTGTGAATCTCATGAAAGCCAAATATGAATGGCCTCTTAGCCCAGAAGAAGTTTTTTCCTGGATAGAGATATAGCATTTTAGATGCTCTCAATTCCATTGACTGAGAAATGTGGCTGCCAATTGCTCATTACATGAGCCCACTGAATATAACCTGGGGAGGTTATGTCACTATTTGTTGAGCCTGTTCTGGCTGCACACCTACAAGCTGAGACAGATATGGCCTATCACAATAGAGGGACACCCAGTGGAGGGCTTGTTGGACATAGCAAGTATCATCACCTCAGTCTCTGTTAGTCAGGGGGACCCTACTGAGCTTGGCTCAGACCAAATAACAGTTCTTTGCATACATGGTGATGCTAAAGATTACCCTACAGCTGTGCTCTCACTGAAGATGCTAAGTGGAACTGAAAGCATGTCATAGGATGTTACACAGTTAATAATTGTTACTCAGTGTAATACTGGGCTGTAATTTTCCACCTTTTTGGGTACTGAGGGGAGAAAAACAGGTAAACAGTCCTGAAAATGTGTTTGAAGTAAATGATGTTACTATTATGTCTAAACTTAGGAGGAATGTTGGCACGCTTACTTCAGAGGTATCTGACAACTTCACACTTGCAGTTATGGTTGGGGAGTCAGAGAAATAACAAAGAAAGTGGCATAAATAACAAATATACTGGTGACCTAGTACTTTGTCCTCCCTTTAGACTTACATTCCAAAGCATAATACTTAAGCATGTTCTTCAGGCTATCAATATGATGAAGTCATTGTTAGTCTTAACTGGGATTCCCAGCTACAGAAGGTCTAGGCAGTGTTAGACATTCTTAAGCAGGCTATACATGGGTCAAATTCCAAGATAATTTTATTACAGAATTTATAACTAAGAATTTTCTTTCAAATTTCACACCATTAATGAGCTGCAGCAATGGTCGATTTTCATGCAGCCATAGAATTTGAGTGATGGGGCACGTTGGACATTTTTGGAAAAATTAACGAATTTCTAATCAATGATGGGAGAATCATGTGAGAAATATAATTGAAAAATAAATTCTTTTCTGTAGCAACATGAGGTGAAATTGAAGGCTTGGTTGGTCGAATTGCAAAATCAATGGTGGCACCATCAGATCACAAAAAGCACAAAATTTCTGATTTTCTAAAGAAAATTTGTTCGGAGTTCAACCCATTTATGGCCAGCTTTAATAAAAAAAAATGCCATGCCCTGCAAAAAAATAAACTGAAACCCAAACCTCTTACAGCTGGTGTTCATAAGTGACTTAGGACTCACTTAGCAAATGACCAAACCTCACACACAGTGCTATACAATAGTTTTTCACATGTGCATACAAAGATATCAAATAAGAATAAATAAAAGATAAACATATAAAACTAAATACACATTTCTCAATTTTAAATTGCAAAACATTATCAATCAATATGTGTTTAGTGCATAAAGAAAGTCTATCAATAACAGTTCTCACTCTTCACTAACCATAAGTACTTAGTGCATCCATAAAGTGAACAACGTGCTTCTGTGTTCTCTTTGACCCCCCTCAAGTGCTCCTGCACTCCTTAGAAATTGATGACCCCCTGCTAAAGAGCATATGAGTCAAAACAGCTTTCAAGTGGTATACTTCCTGGGCTCCCCACTGCACTCCTGCTATTACTCTTCTGGTCCGTCTACAGCTTCCACTCTGGTAAGCATCAGTATTAAGGACAAGAGGGGAGAAGAGGCTCCCATGATGTATCATTTTTTTTGTTTTTTAATGAATAAATAAAATCATTGCACTTACATTAAAAACAAAAATAAGCTCTCATCTAGACCCGGAAATGCCATAACCAGCATGTCCAACACGTTTCATCACTTTTCCTGATATATTTAATATCTTTGTATCCACATGAGGGAAACTATTGTAAACTATTGTAAAGCACTGTGTGTAAGGTTTGGCCAGTGTTAACCATTATTTGTTGGGCTTAGCAGCCAACCCAAAGACATGCGCAATAGACCTGAAACAAGACCAGTATTTGGGCTACAGCACTGGGCAAGGGGTCATAAAGCCTCTGAGACAAGAGGCCCCAGGCAGAGCCAAACAAAGGTTAGAGCTTTTTTAGGATTGCAGGATACTACCTAAATTTGCTACCATAGCAGCTACAGCTACTGAACTCACCATAGGGAGCAAGTCCACAAAGGTGAAATAAAATATGTGTGGAGGCATAGAGCGTTTTTGAAGAGCTGAAGACAGGTTATATAAGGGCTGTTGGGTCTTTGGCCTCTATTCTACATATAATAGTCAAAAAGTCACAGAAACATGCTTGAACTGTTCCTAGATGTCCCTGTTTCATTCATGGTTATTGTTGCTAATAAAAGCTAAGACTGTCTTCCTTACAATACCTATTTGATCGTTAGGTTTCAGTTTTATTTGATAAAATCATTCAAATTATTGTTTAAGAATGCATTAATCTACCCACAAAGTATAGGTACATAATTATTACACAATAAAATGTATGTAAACTCTAACAATGGACTTCTTTTATTTGCTCCCTACTGGCTTGTTAAACGTACCATTAATGGTTCATGAACACAAGACTTAAATAAAGCTGCTTTTACAGGCTTTCAAAAAAATGTTCCTGCCTGAAGACGTACCTCAATGTTAGCCTTAGTGGCCTTTAGGGATGGGTCGAACGACCCCCTGTTCGGTTCGCACCAGAGCTTTCGAACATCGGGAATGTTTGGTACTGAATAACAAACCCCATTGAAGTCTATGGGACCTGAATGTGAAAAATTAAAAGTGCCTGTTTTGAAGGCTTATATGCAAGTAATTGGGCATACAATGGTTATGGGGGTCCAGGCACTGCCCAGGGGGACATGTATCAATTTTTATTATATGTATTTTAAATGAGCAGTGATTTGTTGATTCTTAAAGTGAAAGCATAAACATGAAAAATTCCTTTCAATATAGTGCCTGGGGGGTCCCCTTGGTCTACTTGAAAAGTGGCACATCTGTACTGTGTTTAGAATCTGCTGCAGCAATAACTGCTTTTATAAAGCCAAAAAAATTATTTTTTCCCTGCAAGCCTTCTTTATTTTGTAAGCAACGGCTTGGGGAGCAAGTCTGTATGACGAGGCCACAATGTAGTGCACTGGGAACAAGATTAGAGATTTTGTGGATAAATTCTGGTGCCTCTTCCACAAACTTTGGATAGAATTAAGGGGTGCTGAAAAATTATGCTATGGGTGTTGTGGCCTCTTGACATCGTAACCCTATAAAAGGTACTCTTGATGAAAGCAAGAATTGGACTTGCTGTGAAAAATTACAATGATATTCACCTGTCAAAAAGGTGTGGAAAAATTGGGTTTTGGGTGTCGGTGGCGCCTTCACAGCGTAACCCTATAGAGGTACTCTTGATGAAAGCAAGAATTGGCCTTGCTATAAAAAAATTAAATTTGATGCAGCTGTCAAACAGGTGCTGAAAATTTGGTTTTTGGGTGTCGGTGGTGCCTTCACACTGTAATCCTATAGAGGTACTCTTGATGAAAGCAAGAATTGGCCTTTTGTCAAAAATTGTAATGAAATGTACCTGTCAAACAGGTGCGGAAAAAGTGGTCTTTGGGTGTTAATTGTGCCCATGAAACCTACACCAAAAACATTCTTCCAGATGAAATCAACATCCACAATGCTAGGTAGCCTAGAAGTCCTGCAGAGATTCCACTTCCCAAAAACACTTAATCAGCGACATCGGCATCAGGGGCTTCATAGCTGCTGGCAATCCATGACTGATTCATTTTGATAAAAGTCAGACGGTCCACGGAGTTTGTGGACAGAAGCATTCTATGATCAGTAACAAAACCTCGAGCAGCACTGAATGCCCGTTTGGAAAGCACGCTGAATGCAGAGCAGCCCAGCAGCTCAATAACATACTGAGCAAGTTCTGGCCAGTGGTCTATTCTCATGACCCAGTAAGCCAGCGGATCATTGACTGGAAAGCTCTCCATCTCTGTTTTTGCCCCTAGAAAATCGTCCACCATGTGATGCAGACGCTGCCGATGGAATGTGGAAGCTGACAGCCCTAGGTGGCGAGGACTAGAAAAATGGACAAATGAATCACTTAGGCGGCCGACTTCTCCATCGCTCCTTTTTTGACCAACAGAAACCTCAAAGCTACATTTTCCATGACACTGTACCTACCAGAGTCGGGAAATGAGTTCCATAAACTCCTCTTTAAGGTGTTCTCAAGAGATTTCATCTTCTGCACTCTGTGTGGGGACGGGATGAGTTCTGAGACTTTACACTTATAACGGTAGTCAAGGAGGGTTCCTAATCAATAGTGATCCTTCTTCTTTATGGCACATATTTTTGGGTCCTTTCGCAAGCTTTGAAGCATGAGGGAGCCCATGCACTGCAAATTGACGGAGGCATGCGAAGCAGACTCCTCGGGGTCACTGAAGATTACAGTATCTGCAACTGCCTCCTCCCAGCCACGTACTACTCCCAAGGGTTCTGGGGATGGAAAACCATTGCTTGCTGTTTGACGTATGTCTTCCTCTATTTCAATGCCTCCAAAACTGCCAGAATCCTCCACCTCCTCTCTCCCCTTTTGTGTGTTCTGTGGCATAGGAACGATGGTGTCTGCATAAAGTGGACCTTGATAGGAAAGGAAGTCCTCCTCTTCCTTCTGTTGCTTTGCCTCCAGTACCCTGTCCATCATGCCACGCAGAGTCTGCTCCAGGGATTGTGTCACTGATGCATGCATTGTCACGGCTCACAATCCATGTGGCCTCCTCAAATGGGTACAGTACAGTGCATGCATCCTTTATGAGCAGCCATTGGAGTGGGGAAAAAAAACCTAGCCGGCCTGAGCCTGTCGTTGTACCATATTCACACAGGTACTCGTTGATGACCCTCTGCTGCATGTGCAGCCAATGCAGCATTGCCAAAGTCAAGTTCCACCTGGTGGGCTTGTCACAAATCAGGCAGTTTATGGGCAGGTGGAATCCCTGTTGAATTTTAGCCAACTGAGCACTGGCTGTGTATGACCACCTGAAATGGCTACAGACTCTTCTGGCCTGCTTTAACAGATCTTCCAACCCTGGATACCTATTTAAGAAAACTGCACCACCGAAATGTGGACATGTGCCAGGCATGGCACATGTGTCAATTTTCCCTGTCTAAGGGCAGACAGGAAGTTTGTGCCATTCTCGCACAACACCATTCTTGGTTCCAGCTAGCATGGCATTCACCACCACAGAATTTCTGCTCCGGTGTGGTTCTTGCCCCTAGACACACCAGCTGAAGCACTGCATGGCACCTTTTAGCCTGAGTCATTGAATAGCACTTTGAACGCTTAGAGGGTACTTGAGGTTCAGAGGACAATTCAGTAGAGGAGAGCATGGAGGAGGAGGAGAAGGGGGTAGAGCTGACAAATCTCGTATTATCACCAGCTGTATGGAGACGTGGGGGCACAACAAGCTGCAACACTGTGCCCTGTCCTGCATCCTTCCGAGTTGTAAGCAGAGATACCCAGTGCGCTGTGAATAAAATATATTGTCCCTGCCCATGCTTGCTGGACCACGTGTCAGCAGTAATGTGGACTTTGCGGCTGACTGCCTGGCCCAACGATCCAGCAACATTGCCTTCCATATGATGGTAGAGAGATTAAAACGCCTTACATGAATAGAAATAGCGACTGGGAACCTGCCGTTGTGGTACAGCACATTCTGAAAATCCATGAGAGGGGGCAGAATCTACCAGACAGAAAGGCAGAAGTTGGAGAGCCAGCAGCTTTGACAAGCTTGCATTCAGACACTGGGCATGTGGGTGGCAAGGACTGTATTTTTTTTTCCGCTGCCACAGATGGGGCAGAGAAATTTGCCGGCTATAGTCTACAGCTGGTGGTGTGCTGCTGGCAGATGTGCTGCAAGGACCTGGGACACTCTGCATTATACTATCATTCCTATCAGTGGACGCTGCTGAGAGGTCATGAGGTATAGCAGGGGCAGACTGAGGTGAGTAAGGAGGAGGACAGACAGATCTGTGCCCATTTTGTGTGGCATTTAGGTGCTCTTGCCAACGGGCTGAGTGGTGGGAGGTTAAATACCTTGTCAAACATGTGGTACCCAAATGGCTGGTGTTTTTGCCACATTTGATGTGCTTGAGACAAATTTTGCAAATAGCAACAGTGTGATCAGCTGCATATGTACTATCATCAGTGCCAATCAGTACTGCCTCATCAGTGCCCATCAGGGTAGCCTCATCAGTGCCCATCAGTGTATTAGAAGAGGGGTGTTTACAGGCAGAAAAAAAAAACCTACACCAGCATGCTCAGGACATGCTCGGGCATTAAACAAATGCTTAATGTGGCAACATGCGTGTAAATAAACCTAAATGCCTTTAGTGCTTGAGTATTCATTCATTCCAATGGGCAGAATAAGTTAATATTCTGGTCAATGGAATCCATTAATGCTCAACTGCTTGACATGCTTGAAAGCGCTTAAACATGCCTAAATGCAGATGCAAAACATGCCTAAACGCATGTGCAAAATGTGGTTTTAGGTGCTTTTTTTTAAGCAGCTATTCCCTTGCCAGGAGAAAAGTCATTTAGGGATGTTGAGCAAATGCTCTGTGTGCATGAGCCCTGAAAGTGTTTTGTTATATCTGTTCAATGAAAGTAAAAATACCTGTTGTTCTTATCAGAAATCTTGTGTTCAAATTCTCCCTGCCTGTGCAGCACTTGCATCGGTTACATTGCTCCCAGCTATCTCTTGGACTAA
Source organism: Glandirana rugosa (assembly GCA_018402905.1). NCBI lineage: Eukaryota > Metazoa > Chordata > Amphibia > Anura > Ranidae > Glandirana > Glandirana rugosa. The sequence continues at coordinate 1,005,929 of BLSH010345773.1, read as the reverse complement.
AAAAACACCTCGAAAAGAGGAGAGGTAAGCTAAAATATGCAACATATTTGTTCTTAGGTTTAAATACGGTTTAAATCATGCAGTATATTGCAATATAATATAGTGATAACTTAAACTTCATGCACATTGTACTTGCAGTACATGCTGCATTTTGTTAATTAAAGACATTATCTCAATTTAGGTAGATTTTAAGTGTTATACATAGAAATGATTACCATCTGCAGTTTGCTTTGCATTTAACAGTTCTGTATATACATATATATATATATATATATATATATATATATATATATATATATATATAGATATATATATATATATAGATAGATACTGTATATACATATACACAATATTATGAAAGTAATAGTAGTTAGGAGTGTGTCTATGGGAATTTTTTACCATTCTTCCAAAAGCACATTTGTGAGATCAGGCACTGATGTTGGACGAGAAGGCCTGGCTCACAGTCTCCTCTCTAATTCATCCCAAAGGTGTTCTTTCGGGTTGAGTAAGATCAGGACTCTGTGCAGGCCAGTCAAGTTCCTCCACGTCAAACTCGCTCTTCCATGTCTTTATGGACCTTGCTTTGTGCTCTGGTGTGCAGTCATGTTGGAACAGGAATTGGCCATCCCCAAATTGTTCCCATGAAGATGGGAGCATGAAATTGTCCAACATGTCTTGGCATGCTGACACCTTAAGAATTCCCTTCACTGGAACTAAGGGGCCAAACCCAACCCCTGAAAAACAACCCTTTACCATAATCCCCCCTCCACCAAATGATTTGGATCAGTGCACAAAGCAAGGTCCATAAATACATGGATGAGCGAGTTTGGGGTGTAAGAACTTGACTGGCCTGAACCGTATCCTGACTTCAACCCAATAGAACACCTTTGGGATGAATTAGATCAGAGACTGAGAGCCAGGCCTTCTCATCCAACATCAGTGCCTGACCTCACAAATGTGCTTCTGGAAGAATGGTCAAACATTCCCATTGGCACACTCCTAAACTTTGTGGATAGCCTTCCCAGAAGAGTTGAAGCTGTTATAGCTGCAAAGGGTGGGCCAACTCAATATTGAACGCTACGGACTGAGACTGGGATGCAATTAAAGTTCACGTGAGTATAAAGGCAGGTGTCCCAATACTTTTGACAACATAGTGTGTGTGTGTGTGTGTATATATAGATAGATACATTGATAGATATACACAGTATATACTGTATGTTGTATTTTATATATTGTAAATATATTATGCTTGAGCATACTGTTCAGTTAACCTATATTACCTCTCTATTTATCAATATGTTATAGTAAGCCCCTGTAAAATATAAGCTGATGCTCAGCTCTTAGCATCTGCAGAAAGCAATAATTCCGCCAAGTTTAGCATTGAGAAGAGCTGCTTCTGCTTTGATTTGAACCAGTTATCTCTGTTTAGCCTCAAGAGTAATCTGGTCTGCTTATGCTATGGTATATACAATAAAACATCCCCCCTCACTGCTTTTATCCACGGGGCTATATTGTAAAGATAATGAAGGCAAGGGGACTGTGCTAGCTATATCCTGTGATCTGCTGTTGTTACTCCTGCTGCTGATGAAGCAGAAGCCGTTGAAATAAATAGGTTCATTTAGTAGAGCAATGCAAAAAGAAATAAATCCGTGCTTTGTACAGCATCCCATAGCAACCAACCAAATTGCAGCTTTTATCACCTAAATCAGCCACAGGATTGTGTTAATTGGTAACTGGTTGGTACGGGCTATTGTTGCCATGAAAGTAAATGCAAACCTGCTCATTACAATCTCATCTTTAGAATATTATAGCAATTTTATATGTTATTTTCAATATTTCTTTTCGCTGCAGCTTTCATTTAAATAATTTACCTGCCATTAAAGTGGTTGTAAATGCATTTTTTTTTTAAATAACAAACATGTTATTGTTACCTGATCTGTGCAATAGTTGGTGAATCTGGGTTATGTGCACCCATAGACACACACAGTACAGCTTGAATTCGGGGGGGGCAATGGTATTTAGTGCATCCAGGGGGTTAAGGTGCACTTTTTTATCCTTGTGCTAAAATCTCCTTTTATAGGATGACAACACACTGGGGTTATTTACCAAAACTGGAGAGTAAAAAATCTGGCGCAACTCTGTATAGAAACCAATCATCTTCCAGGTTTTGTTGCCAAAGCTTAACCACTTAAGGACCAGGAGGATTTCCCACCTTAGGACCAGAGCACTTTTTGTGATTCGGCACTGCGTCGCTTTAACCACTTCAAGACCGAGCCTGTTTTTTGGGTTCGGTGTTCACGAGTTAAAACCATTTTTTTTTGCTATAAAATTACTTAGAACCCCCAAACATTATATATTCTTTTTTTTATAACACCGTAGAGAATAAAATGGCGGCTGTTGCAAAACTTTATGTCACACCGTATTTGCGCAGCGGTCTTACAAGCGAGTTTTTTTTTTTTAAAAATCACTTTTATGAGTTAAAAAATAAGACAACAGTAAAGTTAGGCTAATTTTTTCCCATATTGTGAAAGATAATGTTATGCCGAGTAAAATGATATCCAACACGTCATGAATCAAAATTGCGTCCGCTCGCGGAATGGCGACAAACTTTGCAACATAAAAATCTCCATTGGCGACGTTTCAAAAATTCTACAGGTTAGCATTTTTGAGTTACAGAGGTGGTCTGGTGCTAGAATTATTGCTCTTGCTCTAACGATTGTGGCGATACCTCACATGCGTGGTTTTGAACACCGTTTTCATATGTGGGCGGGACTTAGGTATGCGTTCGCTTCTGCGCGCGAGCTCGCGGGGACGGGGCACTTTAAATTTTTTGTTTTAATTATTTATTTTACTTTTTCATTTTTATTTTTACACTGTTCTTTAAAAAAAATTATCACTTTTAGTCCTATTACAAGAAATGTAAACATTCCTTGTAATAGAAAAAAAGCATGCCAGGACCTCCTAAATATGAGATCTGGGGTCAAAAAGACCTCACATCTCATATTTACACTAAAATGCAGAAAAAAAAAACATTTGAAAAAAATGACATTCCAAAAAAAAGAATGTCCAACGCGTGACTTTGCTTCCGCCCTGCCATGTTTTGGAGCCGAGTGAGCGGCTGAAGCACAGACACTGTGGGGGGCAGACGCAATCATCTCCACCACTGCCGGCGGGTCTGGTAAGCGGCGGAGATGCCCGGAAAGCGGCGGGGGGGGGGGGCACCTCTCTCGCCACTGATAAAAGTGATCTTGTGCTCACAGTGATCCACTGCTGAGACCACTTTTATCTTGTGCAGAATCGCCTGCACTAAAAGTAGATACCAGGGTTATGGTAGCTATCTGCTACCATAACAACGGTATTCCACTTCAAAGTGACCGCCGTCATATGATGGCATTGGTCCGGAAGTGGTTAACTGCCAATTGCGCGGTCCTGCGATGATGTACCCAAACAAAATTTGCATATTTTTTTATTCCCACAAATAGAGATTTATTTTGGTGGTATTTGATCACCTCTGCGTCATTTCTGATCACCTCTATAAACAAAAAAAGGAGCAACAATTTTGCAAAAAAAAAAACAATATTTCTTACTTTTTGCTAAAATACATATTCAAAAAAAAAAAATGTATTCATCGGTTTTGGCCAATTTATATTCTTCATATTTTTGGTTAAAAAAAAATCACAGTTGACATATATTGCTTGGTTTGCGCAAAAGTTCCCGCGTTTACAAACCATGAAAATTAATTTCTGGCGTTTTTGCAATTTTTTTTTCTTAGTAGTAATGGTGGCAATCTGCAATTTTTATCAGGACTGTGATATTGGGGCGGTCATGTCGGACATTTTTGACACTTTTTTGGGACCAATGACATTTTATCCACTGATTACTGTATAAATGTCATTGGCAGGGAAGGGGTTTACCTGCAGGGGGCAGTGAAGGGGTTAACTGTGTTCCCTGTGTGTGTTCTAACTGCGTGGGGGCTGGACTGCCAGGGGCACCAGAGATCTAACTGATCCCGAGTACAGGGATCAGTAGATCTCTGACATGCCACCTGTCAGAACGGGGAATCGCTGTGTTTACATCAGCGGTTTGCCTGTCTGGCTCTGTCACAGGCCATCGCGGGTCGCTGGCAGACATCGAGCCTGCCCGACCCGCAGCCCCATTCAGGGGCATGAGTGTGCACCCCCATCCCTAGCCGTTGCACACGCGAGTGAAGACTATAAGCGGTGATTCACGGGAGAGAGCCACGCTGTCGTCGCTTGTAGTCGTTACGTGGTCAGCAAGTGGTTAAAGGAGAAGTACAACCAAAGCTTGTTTGTTTGTACTCCTCCTGTGGATCACAGGAGTACAGTTTGTTTTGCACTTCTGTGACCCATTTTCAGCAGAGTGGGCAGAAGTCCACTCTCTGTTGATGTCACAGAGCCGGTCCAGGCTTTGGCATCATCACGACCATAGAGTCAGGATCCTTCCAGATCCCTGAACTGGCACCCGGCTCAGCCTCTCAGCGAGCCACTGAGAGCCTGAGCTGGCCACTCCCGCTCCCTCCACATTCCAGTGCTCCAGAGAGCATGGGGGTGCAGAGCAGAGAGCCGGTGATTGATAGTCCGCAGCTCTCTGCTCATGGAGCTATGAGAACCGAGCAATGGGCAGTGTTCAATCGCTCGGTTCTTAGTGTTAGAGGCGCCGGGGACAGATGCCGCATTGGACCAAAGCTGCATTCACCTTGGTAAGTATGATTCTAAGAAAAAAAACATACTTCTCTTTTAATAGAACAAGCAGAAGTTAGAAGCTGGCTACTTTGCACAGCTGCACCAGATTCTGAGTGCACCAGTTTTAGTAAATCTCTGTCTCTCAGTTGTGTACCTGTACTATCACCTTGTCACATAGTCTTTCATTAGGACTACAAACACTTGTATATGCACATTGCACAAGCATATCCCACTATTGTCACTATCAGGAGAATCTGCATTAAAAATGACATGCAGCAGTTGCTGGAATGCATATAAACAGAAAGTGGCTGCAAAAAGGTAACAGGAGATCAACAATGTTAATATGCAACAACATATTAAAAAAAAGATGAAAAAGGCAATTGCTTATTATACACACTTCTTTAGCAAACTGTTATGGATTACAGGTACTTGAAGACTTCTTAAAATGTTATTGAACTAACCTTACACTTCTATTTCTCATGTTATTAATAAACTGGTGTGTTTATAAAATCCCCTTTAAGCAGCTGTTAAATATCTTAAAGGATAGTCACTAAAATCAAAGCATTAGGTACAGAACAGTGAAAAATCACATATGCAATGGAATATAAAAAGGTATGTATAATGAAAGAGTGATAGTCTGCAGCAAGGAGGGGGCGAGTAAGCAGGAGGTAGTGGGGGCTGGAGGAGACAAGAGGAACAATTGATCAGATTCACTATATAAAGTCATGTGTTGATTTTCCAATCAGGCTTAGCAAGAGTACAAGATGTGATTTTAAGCTGTGACAGTCCTAAGGTAAGAGGAGGGGTGCATTGCTAGAAGACGCATAGCCAAGGAGGGAATTAAAACAATAGGAACAGTTGGCATTTAAAATGCAGAGATGGTCCTAAAGGAGGGATAAGTGAAGAAAATGAATAAGGCAAGTGGGCTTTCTCAAGCTGAAGCTGCCGGACCTCTGCTCCTCCTCCTTACCTGATAGCTCAAGGGAGCTGTCCAGACCTCAGTGCTGAATTTTCATTTTCCTGCTCACTGTAGCAAAGGACCTTCTCATTCTGATTTCAATGCTGGCTTCTTCTCACCCTGACTGTACTTTCCACAGCGAGCTTAATAGATCTCCCCCAGCAGCCACAAGAAAATAAAGACTGTGAGAAACCCTCCCTTGCCTGACAGCTACAGCTGGATGTCTCAGTGAAGCAAACACTGGAGCTCTGAACACTAGTGACTCAAGCTGACAAAGTTTGTCAGCCTAGCTGAGCTTGATACAGAGTTCTCAGCTCCTGGACCTGCAGGGTTTATCTATCCAAGCTGACACAATTTTATTACAGCTAATAACATTGGCTGCTTGCTGCTGTAAATGAAATCCATCCTCTGGTTGCCAATAACCGCCTCCAATGTCCAAGTGCAACCACAAACTGAGAAGTCAATTGATGGTCAATTCGCAATCCAGAGTCGCTGCTGGCTTGTTTAAATCTGCAATCAATTATTGATGAGCTGTGAACAAAGAAAAAAATAACAGCTATCAAAACTAATTTGATTCTTCTCTACGAATATCTCTTGTAGACGTGCATTTTTCCCTGCTTGGGCTTGATGGTACTGATTATGGAAACTCCCTAGAAGTAGAGACCCCAGAAAGTGGTGTGGGATCTACCATGGTGATGCTTCTTTTCTGTTGAATCTTATGGCTTGAAGGTAAGACAAGTACTTTCAATGTATACATGTACACCAGGCACCATCTTTATGTTCCCTCTTACTAACTCTATACATTTTTTCATGAATGACTATGCTAATTAAGAAATGAATAGATCTTATGGTTAATGTATTTGTGTGGAAGCCACAGATAGCTAATTTCAGCCACAAACAAAGTTGTAGCATGTAGTCTGGTAGGACCTCAGTAGGTTGTTTTTAAAGAAATTAATGCTGTTTAGTTTATATTATTTACAGTGTTTACTGCTTAAGATATCAGGGATAGGTGATTGTAACTGTTAGCAACTTTACCATACACATAGGTATTTATTCCTAGAAATAAAAATAGGCACTAGGGATAAGGCTATAATTTTATGGTGGCAAGCAACAGTTACTGATGTTTAATAGAACCTCTCGTGATTTAATTAAGCAGCTCTGATAATGACAAGGTTAAACTAGTTACAATGAAAAATGATGAAAAACGCATTTTAGCCTGTGTTGGACAGTCTAGTCAGTTGCCTGCAAGCAGGCAAACCTTTAATCAAGGACTACAATTAACTCTTCACTATCCAAAATGTTTTGCTATAAGAGAGACCAACTGTTATATTATTTGTGTGCATTTCTTATTCCTTCCTATATCTGACATTTTTTTTTCATCTTAGAAAAAATGTCTAACTTCTATCATACACTTGATTAGGAAAGGAATGATATATATATATTTATATATATATATATATATATATGTATTGTTATAGATTGCTCTTGCGATTTGATGTGGGTCTAAAATCCAGGTAACCTTATGTGTATGAAGTCAGTAATGCCGCGCGTGAAGGGTCAGATTCAAATTAATTTGATTTAGGCAGCAAATCCAGTGTGGAGAGAAAAAGTCATGTTGTGTGTTTGATGTATGTGTCTTTTATTTTATTCAGCAAGTAAAACTCTTCAAATGAAATACCTACAAGCCAATAACAAATATGTAATAACAGGCAGAGAGTACTGCCTAAAGTGTAATAACTTATTTAGACCTATCAGAATTCCTATATCACACATCTGAAAACACCAAACTGATATTTGATTAATTGCTATGGATTATTTGCATATCATTCTTACTTTGAGTTTCCCTCTAGATTTACTAAACGGACACACCACTTTCCATAATATAATGGAATATTCCAAAAATAATATAGGATCCATGTGTATACATACAAATACACACTCATCTAAATAATCTGAAATGGAAGTGTAATGAGCTGGGGAAATTACATTGGAAGGATATACCAAGAATTTATTGTTTAGTGTTCATGTCTACATAATTTATTTCTTCATTAGGTTATTGATTTATTGTGGTTTTGTTGGTTGTCTTCTTTAAGTAATCCATTAATTATTTATAGACAACTTATATTACTATTACATTGTTTTATTCCCCCCTCCCCAACAATTGTATACAGATAAAATTGTCAGGGCAAACATAAAAAACAGAATCAACGTTGACTCAAAACGTGTCTCATCAATAATTCCACTGGGTGGTAGTATCCCTCTAAATTCTTCTACAGTGTGAGCCCATGGTCTGTTTATCTTGAAGTTGAACTATATGCATGTTTAACAGGCAGGGCACATGTTTATGTAGAGAGCACTTGTTGTACTGGTTAATATTCGCCCTTGCACAAATATGACACCACTTACCACTTTTTTGTTTTTGTGTGACTGTATATGAGCGTTATTTTTCATACGACCTACTTAAAAAAAAAAAATTGCAGGAAATCATAATATTCTCTAGTTGGAAAGAATTGCTGGGGCATTTTGTTTTCTGGTGTAGCTCGACAAGTTATAGTTTTGTGTGATCTAATAAAATTAGCAGCTTCAGAATAGCATTTGTACAAGCACATACTGTTGTCATCACATTGCAATGCTTCCTTCAAGCTGTCACTTTTTCTGGTCAAAGAAATGTTGATGCATGTCCCATATATTGTATTTCTTTTTCTAAAGGCTTTCATTTACAGGCTTGCTGTTTTATTGTCTTAATTAGCATTTTAAATGTTTTCACTGTCAGTCCCTCTGGTCAGGTAGTGTTATATTGGTATTGAAATGCAATATTAGGTTAGGATGTCTCAGACACGTACAGATATACACATATGTGCAAAACACTTGAGACTATGCTTACCTCTGATATGTTTAATGTAATATGCTCAGCATGTGAAGACACCCTGACTGATGTATGAGTAAACAGTCATATATTTAGCATTTTATGAGATCTGCAAGACTGACAGAAGTAACATTGGCGTGCTTCAGAAATGTCAGCCCTTTGCTGAATTGGATCCTGTAGTCTGTCACCTCCTCTTGTATTGGAGAATGAATTTAAAGGTTCCTTCAACCTATAAGTGCTGGTTAAAGTGATTGTATAAATGATCACCTTGTAAAACAACCCACTCCGTTTAAAACAGAAATAAAAGGCAAAACATTTTATGTATAGATATAAATAAAAACATTATAAATAGCTTTTTTCCCCTTTTTTATACGTGATCACACTCTCTCTTTTCTCAGCTGCGTAAGAGCTGGGGGAAGAGAAGCAACAGCACACTGAGCTTTCCAGTGAATGGCTGTGCAGAGGAGTATTTGTTAGATGCGGGCAAGATTAAACATACATTACATCTTTCAGAGTGTTGATACAAAAGATTTTTGCATTTTGGGTTTCCAGGTATACCTACCTGCTATAGCCTGTACAGCATGGTCTCACTTTCTCTGCTGCATTTTCTTATTCATATTATAAAACAGCAGGATGGGGAGACTTTCCTACTGAAGCTGGAAAAGCGAGCCGCTGGCAGCAACTATTGGATTGGGCTAATCAGGAATCAGACCTATATCTATCCTCTTTCAGAAATGATTACACTCACCAAAATGACTTAACCACATAAATCAATAAGTAAACAGTGCTTAATAGTCAAATCCACAGTGATCCTTCACATATGGTTCTCTCTATCCATCAATAACCCCCCTCAGTTTAGCATTGGGGGAAAAACATTCTGCAGTAAAAAAAAAACATACAATTTTATTCAAATAAAAGGATGCAAATAGCTTTGCAAGACAGGAGCTGTACCAGCATCAAGAACATGCACTCTGCCACCCCACTCCGCACCTGGGCTCTGTAAACTTTTTGGTGAGGATATTGGAGGGGATCAGCACTAGATCTATTCATGACAGCAATTTTGCGGAAGTGGCACTCTTGTACTTTATTACTGAATTTTGCAATAAGGGATTGGAGATATATTTATGGGCAGTCGATTTCTAGCATTTACTGATGCATTGATTTGGCACTTTTTGCACTTTAAGATCAGTTTATGGAACTTTATTTGCATATTATTGTGCACTGATTAATTATTTTGCACCCTTTTGCACATTAAGGTAATTTGATTATTTGTTAATATTCGTTAATATTTTTTTAATAAGCGCTGTGCACTCTATAATACATACTGATTGTTTAAGCCAATCTTACAAGTAAGGTTGCCTGTCTTGATTGTTTCTATAAAATAACCAGCAAATTAAATGTTGAAGTGTAAAGATAAAGATATGCTTTCTGACCAAAATAGTATGAATGCTTTATTATCACACCTGTATGAGCTAGTAGCACATGGAATCTTAATTGATAAACATTAGAATACAAACATATGTAAGACAAGTATGCACTTCCATTCTTGTGGCAACACTTTAGGGAAGGCCTTTTCTGTTCCAACTTGACCGTGCCCCTGTGCACAAGTCGAGGTCCATTAAGACACGGTTTGATGAGTTCAGTGTGGAGAAACTGAAGTCATCTACAGAGAACCCGGACCTCAATCCTACTGAACACTTTTAGCCTTCATGTACACTACAGCTCCTAAACTTGAGTTTAGGAGCTTTTGCCATTTTTTTTGCCAAAACTCCTAAACTCAACTCCATAAAAGCTTACACGTAGACTTTTAGCAGAGTTTAGGAGCTGCTGCGCTTAAGGGGGCTTCAACCTCCCACTCCTAAATGCGGAAGAACATTTTGACTGTCGGCTGCCACAAACCGCAGCAAAAACGTGTTTTGCGTTTTCCCACGACTGGCGGTCAATGTAGGCTGTGTGCACATGAAGCCTAAGGATGAATTGGAAATCCAGGTCCAAAATTAATTTCAGTTCAAAAATATTATTTTGGCTGAATGGATACAAATTCCCATAGACACAGTCCAAAATCTTGTGGTGAGACTGAAGAATGGTGATGGATATAGTCACAAAGGGGAGAGGGGTGTTGGAGGTATTTCATATTAATACCTATAGTTACATAATAGAATATCCAAACACTTACTGTAGGTGTGATGGTCAGATGTCCCCATACATTTTGGTCATATAGTGTATAAAATATTCAGTAAAACAGATTCAGCAAATAAAAAAAGGGAGGCACTTTACAACTGTACAATACTTGCTAAGGCTTAAGCCATTTCAGCATACACCTAGAGCTGCAAAGCTAAGTTTTGACAAATAAAGTACAGAACTTTCACATCTTTCCCGCTCATAACAGGGCAATACATTAAAACCATCGACTTAATGCATTTTGATGCACTTAGGATTTAATTGGTATTTGTAGCACCACGAACACAGATCAATAATTTAAGATGTGTTAGGTATTCCTTAACAGAAACTAGTCAGGTTTGAAAAATGGGAACCGCTCTCATGGAGGCAAGGGTCAGCAAAGGGAAGGGCATTTCTGTCTTAGGCAGTTGTCAGCAGGACATTTATTCTCCGTTGGATAATTTACCTTAATTTTTTTCTATGGTGACAGCTCTTCAAATTTCATATTGTCTATCACTTTCTGTTTCAGGGTCAATTAGAGGGATGCATCTCCCAGTGGGGAAACAGACAGCAATAAAAACATGACAGACGATCTAAAGCTAACAAAAAATATGCTTTAAGGCCATGTGATATTTGTTTTTTTCTTTTGCAAGGCTGTAACCAGCCAACTCAAAAGTGACTTAAATCTCTTGTATACCTCCTTATCCTATCATACATGATCAGTGTGATAATTGGTTTAAGAAGTACTATAACGACAGTAAAGCCATCTTTTAGAGCTATCTATTTTTGTAAAAATGTTTTGTTTTTTTATCTTGAAATAAATGCGTATTGATTTGTTGCTTTTTAATAGTATTCAGATGTTATATGCTAACAGTAATTAATATAATGACATATGATTATGTGTACTTAATCAAATGTCACTTATCATTACTTAAAGCTCTAATGTCCAGGGGTGAATGCATCTGCCTGGGTTCAGTTCACAAACAGTTGTGTGACTCTTGCTCAAAGTTAACATTTTGCAAACTTTGCAAAAAACTTTAGAAAAGTGTTACTAAACCCACAACAGTACAATCAGTCTGTATATGCAGGGAAGCAAGCTTATTATACTCACTGTAGAGCCTAAGGGGTTAATCCTCTGCATTGTGTAAAAAGGCAGTTTGATCCTGTCTTCTCTGTTCCTCCCCTTCTTCCACAGTCCCCAAACCATCTCCTGATAAAACAGAGGTTAGGGGACAAGCTGCACATGCTCAGTTTGGTGTGTATTGCTAGACAGTTTTTTTTTTTTTTTTTGAGGGAGAATGCATGTGATCAGCACAGGACCAATATGCACTGTCCAGAAAGAGGGTCAGGGGTCCTGCAGCATTATAGGACAATCAGGGGAGAATGAAAACTCCTACTACAAGCTTTAACCTCCCTGGCGGTAATCCCAAGTGTGGCTCGGGGTGGAATTTCAGTACCATTAGCGGTAACCCCGAGCCACACTCGGGATTGCATCACTGGATCTAAGGCAGTGTTACTCACCTTGTCCCCTGGATCCAGCGATGTCCCCTGCCGTGTCTGCGGGCTGTGTCCTCCGCCCGATGCCTCTGTGTGCTGGGCTCAATTCCCTGCAGAATTGAGTGATACTGATTTTTGGGGAAATTTATCATCAGACACTGAAAGTGACGACAGCGACAATTCTGCAACTGAGCAAATTTCAGTGTTTTTGATTTGATTACATTATTGAATACATTTTATTACTATTATGTTATTATTTTTGATAATTATTTTTAGTTATTTATTATATTATAATTTATGATTTCATGTTTCAAACTTTATCATACCCGGGGTGTCTACTAGACTCTGGTTTGGACAGATATAAGTGAGTTATTCCTAAGAATTACAGGCCTACAATATAAAACGCCAAATTTCCATGCAAAATAATGTACCGCTTTCAGCACCAAAAATCTGAAATAATCATACCGCCAGGGAGGTTAACTAGTTGCTGATAGAAGTCACAAGACTGCTCAAACTGCTGATGAAAAAAGTATTTAGCAGTTTATATTTACTAAAACAATTGCATTTCCATGTTCTGTGTACTATGGGAGACCAGATATAGTGAATGCAGGGCCCTGGGTTTAGGAACACCTTACGACTAAGAGAATTGAATCTTGTTACTAGAGTTGAGCAGACACCTGGATGTTCGGGTTCGGCGGGTCCGGCCGAACTTCGCGAAACATCCGACATGTCCGCCATAATATCGCAGTCCCAATAAAAATCAGATCACCGCCATTACCAGTAAAAAAAGAAAAATAAATAAAAACGCCATAAACCAATGTCCATAGTTTGTAGGCGCTATAACTTCTGTGCAACCCAATCAATATACGCTGATTGCGATTTTTTTTACCAAAAATATGTAAAAGAATATATATTGGCCTAAACTGATGAATACATTTGTTTTTTTATTTTTTATTTTTGCATATTTATTATAGCAAAAAGTAAAAAATATTGTTCTTTTCTCAAAATCTTCGCTCTTTATTTGTTTATAGCGCAAAAAATAAAAAACGCAGACGTGATTAAATACCACCAAAAGAAAGCTCTATTTGTGGGAAAATAGGATGCCAATTTTGTTTGGGTACAACATCGCCCGACCGCGCAATTGTCATTCAAAGAGTGACAGCGCTGAAAACTGAAAATTGGTCCGGACAGGAGGGGGGTTTAAGTGCCCAGTAAGAAAGTGGTTAAAAGAACATGCTGATATGGGATGAACCATAACCCCTAACACTGTCCCCATTGGCCCTTAAAATGGGCTAATGCTCAGAAGTCTGCAATACATTTGTATCATATGACCACTGTGATTGGCTTTCACAGTGGTCACATGGCAAGAAGCCCCTCCTGCTGGCTCTCGAGCAGAAGCCATAACCAAATGCTCCAGTTTCAGCTCCAGCTCAGTCAGTGTGCTGGGATTATGCAGTGAGCGCATTCTCAACACACAATCTCCTTCTGTCATGAATGCATATGTGTGGTGGTTGGACATTAAAGCCCACCTTTCCTGCTGCTGAATATATGTGTCATGTGGTCAGCAAGAGGTTACTACTAGTACTATAAATGTTGTTTATGAATTTTCTTTTTATTTAGGCCCACAATGGAGCTTGGGGGGCCCTCTCTGCCTGTGAGGCAAGCTAGGACACCCGTCGTAGTGTTGTTCCAATAAGTATTGTGAAGCTGCCTTGAATTTGTGCAGCAGGTTTTTGTTTTTCAACCTTGTGGCTATAATTTTCAAATGTCATTGGAGTCTACTGAAAAAAAAAGTGTTCACTATTTTACACATAGGTATTTTTATTCTGGAGTGTTAGCTGTATGCATTGAACCTAAATTTTCTTCTAATTGACTATAAAATGACCGGCTCACTTTGATGCAGAGCTCCAGAGATGCATATTCTTATCTACCCCAATGACAGGGTTGATCGGTCTGTCACATGGAATGTAGCACTTACCTCCAAAGGAGCTGCTTGATGTATGTTCTTGTGCCCATGACTCTGCAAACAGCTCAGTACTCTCTGACACACTTGGCTTGGCTGAAGATGTAGTTGTGGATACCTATGTATGTAAATGCAGTGTATATATATATATATATATATATATATATATATATATTTACTGTACAGTATGTATATTATGTGGCAGTGAAATGCCTCATCAGAGTGGTGTTAGCCCAGGATTCTAAACCAGGCAGGTTGTGGAGCTTTCAGTGGTTTGCTTAATTCAGAGGAAACTGGCTTTCCAATGTCCTCGTTGTTTAGAAGAAACAATTTTGGGACCTGGAGCCCGGAAATTTCTTAGAGATCTGGGTGGAATGAAATCTCCAATTCTGGGACCAGGTTTTTCGGAATCACCAGTACACTAATTGGTCAGATGTGTGCTGGGATTTTACTAGTGACCTGACCATGGTTTTGGGCTCCACCCCGGCAGAAAAGAGGTCTTTGCCCAGGAGTCAGGAGGGCTCCACCAGCCAAAGGGCTGTTAGCAATTTGGACGGCGCCAGTGAGAAAACAGTCTGTAGGAGACAGACAAGGGCCTGAAGTAGAAGGCCAGAGTGGCAAGCACAATAATACAAATGTTACAGAAAATGGCACTATACAATTTAACTATTAGCAAACCGCATTGCGACAGGTGGAACTATACAATGGTAAATATACCTGAAAAATATTACATTATATTGGTTCCCAGTTGGGAGATATATCACAGCATCATAAAGTATTAAAGAATAACTGCAACAAACAGTATCTTTTTTTTTTTTTTACAAACTTTTATTAAAGGGTATAAATGGTTCAACAATGGTTATATTTTGGCATAGTTACAACTTAGTTTAGATTATAACATGTGACAATGTGAGTAAATACAAGTCAGAAATACATTTGTTATTTAGATAACAATCAAATTACATTTGGTAAAATAATATAGGGTATCAACTATATGAAATGGTCAATATAGGGTAGTAGAAACTGCTCAAATGTTCAGGGATGAGAATAGTATATCAACATGTTCATACCATGCTTGCCATATTTTGTTATATATGTGCATGGTTTTGTTTAAGGTGTGGTGAATTTTTTCCATTAGGATTATACTGTTTATTCGTGTTTTAATTTGTGAAAAGGGAACAAGAGGAGACTTTCAGTGAGTAGCTATCAGCCAATGTATAGAGACACAAATAGTGTGGATAAGTCTCATTTTATGACCCAAAATACCAGTTATGGGTGCAAAAAGTAAACAGTTAGATAAAGTTAGGGCTATTTGGGAGTCAGTTATTCTGGAGGCAAAATTCTCCAAGTTCAAACAAACAGTATCATATAGTGATAACACAACAGCCAAACAGTTTACTTATCAGGCACCAAATAGTAAATGTCAAAGTCTTTCCTACATCTGCCAAGGGCAACCCTAACTAGTGAAAGGATGTATAGGTGTTCCCCACAGCAAAAGTCAGTAATCAATAATACACCTGCTCTGAACCTTCAGCTGGCCAGCTAGTTAGGACCTGAAACCTTGCATTGGCACACTTGGTGTACTTAGAGTCTTTGCATGGAGTGAGAAAATATTCCTTGCCGGCAATGCTGTCTTTCTGCTAGTAGCTGCAGCGTATGACTGGTCAGCGGCTGCACACCATTCCTGTGCACACAGTGGCTTTGAGTCCATGTGATTGGCAAAAGGGCTTCCCTCTTTCTTTCCCTGGTGGTATTCTCAGTGTTTGCTTCTGCTTCTAGATAAAGATGTCCTGCTCTCATACATGTGGGTTAGGGTGAACATAGATGAGTTATGGTATGTACCAGCCTGGTCTCCGTGCAGACAGAGATAGTTCTTCCTCCTCCAGCCCCTACAGTTTACTGTCTCTGTGGGAGTTGTAGTTTTTCCAACCAGTATGTGATATAGCTCAGTCCCTCCTGCAAACAAAACTTCCCACAATCTACCTTTCATCAGAGTATCTCTGGTACTTCATGCCTCACAGGCTCCCTCTGTTGAGTGAAGGTGGAAAGCGCTACTTCTTTCATGCCAGCTACAGGACCAAGATACTTATTCCAATGTACTGAAAGTACTATGTGTTTTCTTCAGTACATCCTGGAGGAATGTGGGAACACATTAAAAGTAAGTATATGCTGCTAAGGATGGGGAGGTAAGGCACATCTCTTGTAACCCTAACACTAGCCCTTTCTGCAACCATTACACTATCCCTTCTTCTAACCACAACACTATCTCTCAGACTGACCCTGTAGCCATAACACTAACCCTCACACTATCACACCCTTTAACAGTTACACTAAGGGGTTTATTTACTATAGGCGAATAGACTGTGCAACTCTACAAGTGCACTTGCTCCAGAGCTTAGTAAGTGAGGTAAAGCTTCACTTTACAAAGAATACCCAATCACATGCAAGAAAAAAAAAAGCATTTTTGCTTGCACATGATTGGATGATGGAAATCAGCACAGCTCTCCCTCATTTACTATGCTCTGGAGTAACTACACTTGCAAATGTTCACAGTCTATTTGATCTATTTTGATGCTAAAACTATCCCTTCCCCCAAACCTCAGAATAATGTAATCTTTAGCCCTAATACTAAAGTCTGGTACACACTAATAGTTTTTTAATTTTTTTTTCATTCAACCCAGCGGGCTGAATGAAAAAACCCTGACAGCTTAGGTCAGATCTGCTGTGCTAACAATCTGATGTTAGTACAGCATTCTCCCCTGCTGTTCTATTGTGTTCTGGAAGGGGGCGCCCCCTCTTACCAAAACACGCCGGTCATTGGCTGAGAGCGTTGATTGGGAGCTGATCGGCAGACCTTTTTTGGTCAAGCCCCTTTGACTGAAGCCAGCTGAACAGCTGGCTTCTGTCGAACCATGCCGAATGTCAATAGAAACGGGCCGATACCGCCTGATATTCGGCCCACGTGTAATAAGCTTAACCCTCCCTGTAAAATGAATGCTGAGTTTGCCTGGAGACAGATCTGCCCATAGATAATAATGGCAGTCTGCCTGGAGCATCACCTGGGTCTGGGATTGGGCATATTGTAGTTATTTCACCTGGTCAGATTCCTCTCCAGCTCAGGACTTGAACAGATTTGGGAAGATAACTGGGAGAGCATTAGATAATAAAATCTGTTCTGCATACAGGCAGGCTAGAGGACAGAACCTGACAATACATTACATCCTGTCTACATAATCCATGGTGATGGGGAAATGCTGTTTATTTACCTGAAAGTGCATTTGTGTATTTAAAATAGAGATATATATTTACCAGAGACTTTTAGACATTTTAAATAATACCATTATATTTGTTTGCATTATAAGATAATCTACAAACATATTCAGCTTGCTGTTCTGCATTATTCAAACAAAATGAATTGTGCTCTTTCTATTTAAAAGCCAACACAGGCCAGGATTTGCCATGGCAAATGAAAAGCAATCATGAACTAAAGCACATCTTAATGTTTCATTTATTCTCCCATAACTACAAAATGTACTTACATAATGTGAAAATGGAGCAAGAAAACATGAATGCAAGTGCTAATATTTTCACCAAATAAGCCTTTTACTTTGTATACCTTAGTCCATTTATTTGTGACTATGTGAAGAAAAAGCTTTTACCCATTTTGAATGGCCAGATACATGGACGTAATGGTCTAAGTGAATTTGCCTTGTATGGCTCTCTAGGCATTTACTTAATTGTAGAAAAGAAACCACTCACCCTCTTTATTATTAATTTATTTATTATTTTATGCATTCTGTGACTCATTTTCTAGTTGAATAGAAATATAGTGTATATTTTGAGTTGTTATTATAGTGTTTACCTTGAAGGAACAAAAACAGCTGGCTGATTTACTAAAGAATATGCAGATGAAAAACCCAAATGTATTCACAATTCACTCACACTATTCAATAAGCTCACATGACGCTTGCATGCACAACCACAATAGGGATCATACATAATTTGCTTACAAATGTGGTACATGATCCAGAATATACATAAACTTAGTGCTGGTGTACCTAGAACAAAAAATACAATTCTTCTACAATATATTTAAAGATCTTGTACATCAGTTACCTATTTTGCATCTGCTTTTAAAGTAGGATCAATACTACATCAAGTGCATAATGATATCATGAAAGGTGAACAATAAAAGCAGGCGAGGTAAAAAAAAAAGTCATATTACAGACCTAGCAGAGGACAGGGCTGGGATAAGGGGTGGACAGGAGGGGCGGCTGCCTTGGGCATGGTGGGGATGTTGGGGGGGTGGCCTTGAACGGGTGATTTGGAGGGGGAAATTAGTATTAGGAGAGTGAATGTGTGTTAGGACGTTGGATTTGGGGGGGGGGGGGGATTTGTATTAGTAGGGGTAATTGGGGGGATTTCTGCAGGGGGGGATATTTGGGAGGGGGGGGAATTACTGCTAGGAGAGGGGATTTGGGGGGGGGGCATTGTGCTGGGAGAGGGGATTTTTTTTGGGGGGGGGGATTTTTTTCTGACACATAATGCTCATATATTTTGGGGGAGGGGGGACGTTTGGCATCTTTGCTCTAGGAGCTAGATGACCTTTTACCCACACTAGCAGAGAGCACCACAGTGCGCATGTGCAGAGGAGGACTTGGCAGAGACTATAACACTTTATAGCACTTTTTCAGTGCAGCAAGGACAATGCTGTCAGCCCACCAGATGACATTAGCAGCTCACTGGATTTCTGGCAGAATCAACCTGTGTTTTTCTGTATTTGAAGTATTTTTAAAGAGACTAACATTGGGAAATGTACCTGTATTGAGGGATATAATAAAAATATATTTTTAATTATTTTTATGCACTTTAATAAGGAGATTGAAAGAGCCACACTGTGCAAAATACAATATCTCAAAGCAATCATTTAGATGTTAACTCTTTTCTTATTTTTTAATACAAAAAAAAAATAGGTTTGCATGGCTGGTGATTGCCATATGCATAATCTCATTGAAATAGAACCTAAATACTCTTATAAACCCTGTGTGGAATGTGCCTTATACAGTATGTCAAAGCCCAACTGAAAGTTCAGTCAGCTAACCACATTTTGGGTGTATCGGAATAAAAAGCATGCCAAGTTATATGGTTTGTTTTCTGAAGAAAAAAATATGGCTTAAGTAGAAAAGCCTGTCTGCTGCCAGGATGCTGTAGAGAAAATCAATTGTTCTCTGTGTGGAAGCAGTGGTCCCTCTGCAGAGGTATGAGACTTTCCATGAGTCAAATCAAGATTTCTCCAAACAGCAGGGGGAATGGACTTTGCTGCCTGAATCTTCAAGTACTAGGCTAGTCATAGATGGATCTTCAAGGGGCTGGGTGGAAAAAAAACAACAGGTTCCTCCATCCACACAAGCAAAGTGGATAGAGGAATCATCCCCGCTGAGACATTGGGGTTGATTTAATAAAACCGGAGAGTGAAAATCTGGTGCAGCTCTGCTAGAAACCAATCAGCTTCCAGGTCTATTGTCAAAGCTTAATTGAGCAATATGAAGTTAGAAGCTGATTGACTACCACCATGCAAAGCTGTACCAGATTTTTTACTCTCCCATTTTAGTAAATCAACCCCATTGTATTCTGACAGAGGGACTCTCTCTGCTGTCAGAATACACTGATCAGAGGCTGCAGCTGCTGATCAAGACAACATTTCCAACAATGTTATATTGACTTCTGTTGAGCAGAAATTAAACTAAATTCAGCTGGTCCCTCCTGCACCAGCCGCATTTCCATCCATCTGGCCAGCTTTACTCTTTGCAGTAGACAGAATGCTTGTTTGCTGTCGATTTCTCTTCCAATTGATGTACCTCCAAATTTTTTTTTATATAATAACATACATTTGAATCTTTGCGGTCTTATTTTATACAGTTTCCTGGAAGATAGGTGTCACTGCCAAAGGCTACTGGCGATGATTGCTATTTGACATTTAAAAAATGGCAAATATTACTTTTTTATTACAAAGACCCAGATGCACACCCTGCATATTCTCTAGTAAAAGTAAAAAAAGAATGAATACATGCTTGATATGTAGAGGCTTGCTGGTGCTCTTGTTCAAAACATTAGACCTTGCTGTAAAATCTTGAACCTCCTTAGATGCTTATCTATAAATCCATAATTTTTTCCATAGAATTTCTTTTATTGTGAATGATTAAGAGGACTGGAGGTCATGACGAGAGTAGAATGCAAACATTGCAGAATCGATAAGGGAAGACACTATTCAAGTGCCAGCAGGTGGCATCTAAACCCTGCAGAGAGAATACAGAGTATGTCGAAGCCTGTTATATACATCACATGCCTGCTTCACTTTTAAATTGTTTGCCTTTTAGTGCTTTACAATATGAGTGTGTATGCCTATATATATATATATATATATATATATATATATATATATATATATATATACAGTATATACAGTATATATATATATATATATAGTGTACTTTACTTTCTTATTTTTTTTACATATAGATATTTTAAATAGAGCACAAACCTGATCATATATTTATTATTTTTTATTAGTTTTAGGAATAAAATGATTTTTCTATCAGTGGCATTGCACCAGGGACGTATGCTAACCATATATGGACATTTCAGAACAGGGGTCACAGAGGATTCAGCTGAACCATCACTCTTAAAGGTCTCCCCTGCCAAATCCTATTTCCATGGCTCAGCTATCTTTTGGCCAGCTCACCTCTTTACTATTCTCTGTTTGCTCAATTTGGTACTGTATGCATAGCCGTAATAATTATAATATCAGTAAAAATAATAATAGCTTTTATGTGGATTTCTCCCATAATCCTTTATAGAGTCACCTAAAGTAAATCTATACCTCTTTTTTATTAGTTTTGGATAGAATGGGGAAAAGTTGAAACCCCTATCTGGTTTTATTGCCATCTGGGGCTCAGTTAGAGAGATTGCTCCTTACTCTCTGTTTTACCAAACAGTAAGTGAGAGAAATAGACAATCACATAAAACTAGTAGAGGTTGTAGCATTCTCCCACTTAACTTAGAAAAAAAACATTTTTACTTTAGTCTGTGTTTTTGTTAAGGAGATTGCTCCTCATGATCTATCCCAAGGACAACCTTTTTACCAGACAAGAATAAAGGAATCTCCTTAACAAAGCAATGGATGGCAGAAATAGAAACGTTCAAGAGTTCTAGACCTCCCGCCATGTTATCAGGTTGAAGTAGGTAGATGCAGCTTAGAAGGAGGACAACAGAAGGCCAAATGTACATGTCAATAAATTCTGAATGATCTCAGAAGCTTTCAATTCATCTGAAATGCATGCCTAATTCACCAGAGAGCAAGCCGCCTTTGCCCATAAACACAATCCCTGAATCCATTGACACAGGCATGAAATGTTTCTTCATTATGTAGTCTTCTAAACAGGCTTAGTTATATAATTGTTGATGTATTTAACAGAATGCATCAGGCATATTATATTGCATTTAGTCTGCATTCTTATGAAATTCCATAACCAATTTTAAGTTCAGACCAGTTGTAGGATGTATGGTAGTGATTTATTAATTTGGGCCATTTTAAAGTGATATTAAAGGCAAAAACTTTTTTTTTTAGTTAAAATAATAAACATTTACATTCCTTCACCTGCTTATATACATTGACCCGTTGTAGCATTGGCACAATAGTTATGACGTTTACAAGTAATGTTTTGGGCTATGTTCTACCATGTTCTTGTTCAATCCTATGTACCATATATAGCCATCAATAAAGACATAATTAAAAACAAAATAATAACATATACTCACCTGCTCTGTACAGTGGTTTTTCACAGAGCTGCCCAAACGTCCACTTATGGGGGTCCACCACCAGTGATCTTGGCTCCTCCTCTTCTATGTGTGCCCCCAAAGCAAGCCGCACAGTGCATGCCCGATCTCGAGCTGCCGGGATTGGCCTTACCACCCACTTTCTTCTCACAGCATTTGATTGCCAATGGCTCCTGCTGCTCCTCATGTCCCGGTGTAAAGAGGAAGAGAAAAGAGATGTAGCTGTGCACTGCGTTGGATTAATTGAGGAGTTAGGTAAGTATTTAGGGACGTGGGGGAGGACAGAAAACTGTAAAATGTTTTTACCTTAATGCAGGAAATGCATTAACGTAAAGATATTTTGGTTTTAGAACCAAGTGGTTGTAAAGGCACAAGTTTTTTTTTACCTTCAGGCATACTATGCATCTTCTGTGTGCAGCAGCTCGCATTAATACTTACCTGAGCCCCCTCTCGATCCAAAGATGTCAACAAGAGCCTTGCCTTTCTAGGGACTTGCACTACTGATTGGCTTTTGGCAGCAGTAGGAGCGTCAATCACAGTCAGTAAGCCAATCAGGAGATGGAGGGTGGCAGAGAAGAGCTATGGCTCCATGTGTGAATGGACACACAGAGCCGCGGGTCAGGAGCGCACCTGCTGGGTGCCCCTACAGCAAGCTGCTTGCTGTGGAGGCACCTGATAGGAGGGAGGAGCCAGGAGCTCCAGCGTGGGAATCCCGAGAAGAGGAGGATCCAGGCTGCTCTGTGCAACCATTGCACAGAGCAGGTAAGTATAACAGTTGGCTCAGTGGCTCCTTCCTCAGCCCATGGGCTGGATAGCTGCAATTACTTCCTTTTTATTTTAGCTGTGGGCGTGACCCTGGGCAGGGCCAGCCTCAAAGTGTCAGCAGAGAAGGACTTGTACAGGGGGATACGTGACCAAAACTCTCTGCTGACACTTTGAGGCTGGCCCTGCCCAGGGTCATGCCCACAGCTAAAATAAAAAGGAATTAATCCTCTCTGAGGACGCTCTGAAAATGTGTCCAGCTCCATGACGTCATTTCCGGTTTCGTGCATTCCACGCCGGCCCCGGGAGGACTTCCTGTGTCATCACAAGACGGTCTGGCGCTCTGTGCTCGCTGCACAGCTGCTTCCTGGTGTCCCCTGGCTCGAATCACTTCTGCAGACAGGACTCATGCCCAGGATCCCGTTCAGCGATGGACTGCATCTCTCACAGGAGCTATTGATGTGCCTGTCAATTACCACTTTCTAGTAAGTGTTTTTAACCCTTTAGCTGTAATAAAATTGCTTATACTGCACTTAGAGGCGCCTTCTTTGTGTTTACCCTGTTTGTCTGGAGTCTGCTGCTGCTCGTTTGGAGTGCTGCCCTGGTGCCTAAACTCTCCTTGAATCAGCCCAACTTTTCCTTTGAGACAATTCTCTGTGCCACAGCGGTGATCCAGAAGCGCCCTTCACCTTCCATTAACTGTCACTACCTAGCGCATTTTAAACATAGGAGAGGAAATGTGTATCAAGTGTATCTGCCGGCTGCAGCAATGTGCCCTCAATCAGCAGAGATACACCTTAATTGTAATTCATCAGCAAAATCAACACTTCATCAAGTCAGTGAGACAGCCTTCCGGGCTTCTCATAGCACCGCTTCTCTGAACCATACATTATCACACTTAGCACAACAAACCTCTGCATAGTAAGCTGTCAGGGATTAAAATGCATCAACTTGGTGCCATTCATTTTAGAGTTTTCTGCTCTGCATCACTGTCCTCTAAAGCTGGAGCACTCAGAATATGGTGCAGCTTTGCATGATAGCTAGGGATGAGCCGAACACTCCCTGGTTTGGTTCACACGAGAACATGCGAACAGACAAAAAGTGCCCACGAATAGAGTTGAGCGAACACCTGGAAGTTCGGGTTCTGCTGGTCCGTCCGAACTTCGGGACAAAGTCCGGGTCCGGGTCCGGACGGAACCCGAACGATCGCACGGACAACGAACCCCATTGAAATCAATGGGGACCCGAACTTTTAGGCACAAAAATGGCTGTAGGAAAGTCCTGGAAAGCCCCAGAGGGCTGCAAAAGGAAGTAAAATGGGGGTAAGGGTAGGGCAAGCGCCCTACAAAAAAATGGGGACAGGGAAATAACTTTAAATATTTTTAAAAAAATAAAAACATAAAAAATGCAAAAATGGAGATGAATGTGGTTCATCTTCAAACTGTGTCTGAAAAGTATTAATTAACGGTAGAAGCCATATAACTGTTCTAAAATCATCTTCAAACTAGGGCAAGTGCCCTACAAATAAATGGGGATAGGGAAAATA
>BLSH010345773.1:961144-973746 GCA_018402905.1 Glandirana rugosa | reverse complement strand
GACGTTTTTCCCATACTTCTCACTGTCAAGAGTAGACACAGCCCTGACGTAGCTAAGGGTGTCTATCATAGCGATTAAGCCCTCTGTTTCAATAACGTGACAACAACCAAAGACGCTAATTCAGACGCTGACTCAGGGTCTTTCCCGCATCCTGTCCCGTAAGGGTCTTCTACACATCTCATCAAGGAGAAAAGTCCGTCAAAGAGGTTGTCTCACCTCCTAAAAACCCCAACTTATCCACATTGAATACTCCGCAATTTATCATTAATACGTCGTTAAAATTACGTAATAGGGTTACCAGATGTGTACGACTTTCAAATAACAACCTAAATTTACGATCCTTCTGGGAATGCCCTGTCCTACGCCCTTTCTGGGACTCAGTCGCAGACTTAATCGCAGAAACCAACAACAGTGCAATAACTTTGTCTCCCGAATTAGCGATACTATCTGTAGGAATCGATGCAGTCCCGACACAGATGAGAACTGTCACTCTTCATACCCTTTTTGCAGCGAGAATTGCGATAGCCAACAAATGGAAAGACCCTAGCCCCCCTACAATCTCAGAAGTAATTTCTAGACTAAACTCCCAAGCTTTAATGGAAAAATTGCTTGCCTACAAAGGCAACAAAGCACAGATCTTTCAACATAGATGGCAAGCTTGGATCACCTCAGGCAAGTCCACCCTCCCCAAAGAAAACACCTCATCCTGACTCATTATTAATTATTAGACCTCTTTAATACCAATCCCACACTGACATCCTATATGCATACTCAACAACTAACACCCCCTTCCCCCTAGAGGATCCTGAGCATTAGAAGTGCAAAATCTTCATGTGTATTAAGTTTGATTTATTGAGGAATTGTACTGATAACCGCGTCATATCCCTTTGCTCCCTCTCTTTTTGAGCTAACCATACGTATAAATACATATGACTCGGCTATTGATGCTCTTTGCATAAGGACATCACAGAACCAGTGAGGGAAGCCCCCCTCTCCTTAAAATACTCCTTATCTAAAACTATACTTTGGTACAGTGTCTAACTCCGCACTTTCCGCCCGCAGAATAGCTCCCAAATAGGGGGGGCGGAATTTTCCCGGTGAGAGAGGGATATTTAGAAAAACACACAAGGCACCACTACCTTATCCAATCTATACAATAAAGAAGCAGTGGGTTGCTTCCCTAGCTGGTTCACATAAAGAAAAGTACTTCCTCATAGTTCTCCCCTTATGTTTTTTATTTGTATATGAATGTCTACCAACGCTGATTAATGTTACCTCATAACTTTATGTAACTTCCCGGATGGGGAGTGAATGTATGTTCAACTTTATATTTGTCTTTTCAATAAAAATCTATTGTTAAAAAAGTCTATGGGACTCGAACATGAAAAATCAATTGTGCTCATTTTAAAGACTTATATGCAACGTTATTACCCTAAAAAGTGTATGGGGACCCGGGTCCTGCCCTAGGGGACATGTATCAATGAAAAAATACATTTTTAAATCAATAATTTTTTCAGGAGCAGTGATTTTAATAATGCTTAAAGTGAAAAAAAAAAAACAAAATGAAAAATTCCTTTAAATATCATGCCTAGGGGGCATCCTTAGTCTGTCTGTAAAAGGGCACATCTCTGTGAGGTGTAGAACATAGCCAGAGCAAAATTACATTTCCATAGGAAAAATTGTCATTTAAAATCGCGGCTGTAATATATTGCCAGTTTCCGGCAATATACAAAAAATCGCTGCAAAAATGTGCATGGGGTCCCCGCCCCCCAGTCCAAACCAGGCTCTTCAGGTCTAGTTTGGGTATTAAGGGGAACCCCGCGCCAAATGAAAAAAAAATTGACGTGGGTGTCCCCCTAAAATCCAAACCAGACCCTTATCCGAGCATGCAGCCCTGGCCGGTTGGGATGGGGGGTGGGCGAGTGCCCCGCTACTGAACCGTACCAGGCTACATGCCCTCAACATGGGGAGTATGGGTGCTTTGGGGGAGGGGGGCTCTGCCCCCACCTCAAAGCACCTTGTCAAGCACTCTTCCCTGCTGGGGTCTGCAGGCGAGGGGGCAGATCCCAGCCCCCCTATGTGAATAGGTATGGGGTACATTGTACCCCCTACACATTCACCAAAAAAAGTAGTGTAGTGGTACAAAAAACAAGAGGCAATTTTTGACAAGTCATTTATTGTGTAAAACAGCTCTTTCTTCTTTCTTCCTCCGGTCTTCCTCCATCTTCTCCTGCCCCGGTCCTTCTTCGGCTTCTTCTTTTAGTCTTCTTGCTTCCTCTCTTCGTCTTCAATCTTCATCTTATTCTTCCTTCTTCTTTCACCACTGCCGCTCTCCTCTCTGCTGCAGCACGGCCCCTGGGCGGTCTTCATAATGACAGTTCTTTTATAAGAAGGGGTAGGGCCACCTGGTGACGTAAAAGGGTGACCAGTCCCCTCTGATAGCGCATGATGTCATAAGGGGGCGGGTTCATTTGGTTACATCACTGGGTGGCCCCACACCTTCTTATAAAAGAAGTGTCATTATGAGGACCGCCCATTCAGGGGCTGGGCTACAGCAGTGGGGAGAGCGGCGGCGGTGAAAGAAGAAGGAAGAAGATGAAGGTTGAAGACGAAGAGAGGAAGGAAGAAGACTAAAAGAAGAAGCAGAAGACCAGAAGAAGGACCAGGCCAGGAGATGATGGAGGAAGAAATAAGAAGAGCTATTTTACACAATAAAGGACTTTTCTAAAACTGCCTCTTGTTATTTGTACCACTACACTCCTTTTTTGGTGAATGGGTAGGGATACGATGTACTCCATACCTATTCACATAGGTCACATAGGATCTGGGGGCCCCCTTATTAACCACTTCCAGCCCAAGGACGTCATATGACGTCCTGGACTTTGAGTGGTGATATCTGAATGGTGCCTGCAGCTACAGGCACCATTCAGATATAATTTTTTTCCGCCGGTGATTCTGTGTAAGATAAAAGTGGTCTCCATGGCACATTCACTGCAAGATCACTTTTATCAGCGGCGGAAGAGGTGCCCACCCCCCTCCCGCCATTTTCCCGTCATCTCCGCTGCTTACCAGACCCACCGCTAGCAGCGGAGATGATCAGTCCATTCTCCCCCAGTGTCTGTGAGCCGAGTGAGCTGAAGATGCTGCGCACTCGGCTCAATAACATTGCAGGGCAGAAGTGATGTCACAAGTCACTTCCACCCAATGCTCTTAAAGAGGACTTTTTTTTTTTTTTTTTTAAATCAAACTGGTGTTTATTGATCATAGTATTAAGGAAAAGCAGTACAGAGTACAAAATAAGAGAAAAACAATATCCTTTGCGGAACCATTGTCTTTTGCAATACATCATATCAGTGAAGTTACATCATGCAGACTTACATGTTATCACATTGTGCACATTACATTGCCCAATACAATAATTACTATCCAAACCCCTCCATTCCTCTGCAAGGATCCCTCCAATCTTTTCACCCATGCATATTTCCCCCTCCCCCCCCCCCTCATAAGGGAAGGGACCAAGGGTCATACCAGTAGAGGTTTGAGGACTTTTTTTTAAACTGTCATTTTTTTTCCATTTTTTTTTTTTTTTGCATGTAAGTGTAAATATGAGATCTGAGGTCTTTTTGGCCCCAGATCTCATATTTAAGAGGTCCTGGCATGCTTTTTGCTATTACAAGGAATGTTTACATTTCTTGTAATAGGAATAAAAATGATCAAAAATATTTTTTTAAAGGACAGCGTAAAAATAAAAAATAAAAAGTAAAATAAATAAGAAAAAAAAAAAGTAAAGCACTCCGTCCTGCCGAGCTCATGCACAGAAGCGAACTCATATGCAAGTCCCGCCCGCATATGAAAACGGTGTTCAAACCACACAAGTGAGGTATCGCCGCGATCGCAAGAGTGAGAGCAATAATTATAGCACTAGACCTCCTCTGTAACTCAAAACTGGTAACCTGTAGAAATGTTTAACCACTTCAGCCCCGGAAGGATTTCCCACTTTAGGACCAGAGCCCTTTTTGCGATTCGGCGCTGCGTCGCTTTAACTGACAATTGCGCGGTCGTGCGATGTTGTACCCAAACGAAATTTGCGTCCTTTTTTTCCCACAAATAAAGCTTTCTTTTGGTGGTATTCGATCATCGCTGCGTCATTTCTGATCGCCGCTATAAACAAAAGAAGAGCGACAATTTTGCAAAAAAACCCACATTTCTTACTTTTTGCTAAAATACAAATCCAAAAAAAATATAAAAAAACATTTTTTTTCACCGTTTTTGGCCGATTTATATTCTTCCTCATATTCGCGATAAAAAAAAATCACAATCGGCATTTATTGATTGGTTTGCGCAAAAGTGGCCGCGTTTACAGATGATGAGAATTCATTTTTGGGTTTTTTGTTTTTTATTTTTATTAGTAATGGCGGCGATCTGTGGTTTTTAGCGGTACTGCGATATTGGGGCGGACATGCTATAAAAATGCACTGATTACTGTGTAAATGCCATTGGCAGTGAAGGGGTTAACCTGCAGGGGCGCTCTAAGGGTTAACAGTGTTCCCTGGGCGTGTTCTTACTGTGGGGGACTGCCCTAGCAGGGGAAGGGAAGTGATCACAGCTTCCGTGCAGAGGAAGGCTGTGATCACAGCCCTTCCCCCTTCACAGAACGGAGGTCCGTGTTTACTTACACAGATCTCCGTTCTTTCACTCCGGGGGGGGCATGGCAAGTAGCCGGCGGCGATCGAGGCCGCCGCACCTGCTCCCTGGCCCTCCCTGAACACAGTGCGCGATCTCGCAGCCGCCGTCAGATAACGGCGATTTGCGATATCGCACCACTTTGTCACCGTCAACCTGCGGTTGGCGGTCTGCAAGTGGTTAAATGTCACCGATGGAGATTTTTAAGTGCCAAAGTTGGTCACCATTCCACGAGCAGGCGCAATTTTGAATCATGACATGCTGGCTATCAACTTAGACTGTTGTCTTATTTTTTTATTTAAAAATAACTGCATTTGTACGACCGCTGCACAAATATGGTGAGACAAAAAGTATTGCAACAACCGCCATTTTATTCTCTAGGATGTTAGAAAAAAATAATATATAATGTTTGGGGGTTTTAAGTAATTTTATAGCAAAAAAATGGTTTTAACTTGTGAAGTCCAAAAAATAGGCCTGGCATGGAAGTGGTTAAAGGGGTCTTCCAGATTCTGATAAGCCCCCTGCCCACAGACCCCCACAACCACCGGCCAGGGTTGTGGGGATTAGGTCCTTCTCCCCATCAACATGAGGACAAGGTGCTTTGGGGGCGACCTCAAAGCATCCTCTCCATGTTGAGGGCATGTGGCCTGGTATGGTTTGGAGGAGGGGCGCTCATTTGTCCTCACCCCCTCCTGCCATGCCAGGGCTGCATGCTCGGATAAGGGTCTGGTTTGGATTTTGGCGGGACCCAATGCCATTTTTTAAAAAATTTGGCTCAGTGTTCCCCATAACAGACCTGAAGGACCTGGTTTGGATTTGGGGGGGACCCCACGTTATTTTTAAAAAAAAAATTGGCACGGGGTTCCCCTTAAATTGCATACCAGACTTGAAGGGCCTGGTAATGATTTTGGGGGGTGGGGGGGGCCCACATAATTTTTTAAAAAAATGTTGGCATGGGATTCCCTTTAAATTCCATACCAGTCCTGAAGGGCCTGGTTTGGATTTTGGGAGGGAACCCTACGTCATCTGTTTTTAAATTTTGGCACTGGCCATGCTGTTGTAAATTAGTTAAAAAATTGTGATGAAATCCCCCAAACAGGTGTCGAAAAATTGGGCCTTGGGTGCTGGCGATGCCAGAACACTGTAACCCCTTGCAGTTACTCTTGTTGACTGGAGGAACAGGGCCTGATGTTGTAAATTCATTTTAAAATTGTCACGAAAGCCTCCAGTAAAACAGGTGGCGAAAAATTGGGCCTTGGGTTCTGGTGGTGACAGAACACTGTAACCCCTTGTAGTTACTCTTGTTGGACACAGGAATGGGCCCTGCTGTTTTAAATGATTTTAAAAATTGTTATGGCATGCCCCTGTAAACCAGGTGCAGAAAAATTGGGCCTTGGGTGTTGGTGGTGCCCAAAATACAAAATAATGTTCTAGATTATGGATAGGAGGAATAGGAGCAGTTGCAGTCTTCAAGGGATCCCAGATCCCTAGCAAATGTAATCAGTTGCATCAGCATCAGAGGCTTGATAGCTGCTGATCAAGGTCTGATTCATTTTTAAAAATGTGAGCCTATCAACCGAGTCTGTGGACAGGCGCACTCTTTGATCAGGCGGATGTGGCAAAATCACCACCAGCTTTTTGGAGGCATGGTGGCGGAACTATTTCCAAAACTGAACCCTGTCCTGCATCTTTCCCAGCTGCCAGCAGATTTACCCAGTGCACCGTGAAGGAAAGGTATCATCCCTGACCTTGCCTGCTGGACCATGAGTCAGCGGTAATATGAACCCTGCTGCTGACCGCACTGTCCAACGAGGCCAAAACATTGCCTTCCACATGACGGTAGAGAGCTGGAATGGCCTCACATGAAAATAAATGTCTTTTGGGAACCTGCCATTGTGAGACAGCACATTCCACAAATTCACAAAAGGGGGCAGAGTCTACCAGCTGAAAAATCAGCAGTTGGAGTGCTAGCATTTTGACCAAGCTAGCATTAAGACGCTGAGCATGTGGATGGCTGGGACAGTGTTTCTTTTTACTGTTCAGCAACTGGGGTAGGGATATTTGCCTGCTGAATTCACCTGGTGGTGTACTGCTAGCAGATTGGCTGCAAGTACTAGTTGTGGCACGCACTACTACACCTTCATTCCTCTCAGTGCAGGTTTTGGAGAGGACTGCAGGTATAGTAGGGGTTGAGATCCCAGATGAGGAGCAAGGAGAAGTCCACCTTGTTTTCTGGTGTGGGTTTCTCAGGTACTCTTGCCAACGGACTGCATGGCTGGTCATCATATGTCTTGTCAAGACAGTAGTGCCCAAGCTGGTGGAGTCCTGGCCGCACTTGACCCACTTCAGACATGGATTGCAAATGGCAACGGTGCGATCTACTGCACGTGCTGAAAAATGGCCACACCAAAGAAATTTTGGAAGTCGGCGGGGACACAGCAGGGCCCTGCACCTGTGGAGCTCTGTGGTCTGATGCAATTAGGTGGCTGCCTTTAAGCTGGGCCCTGGAGGGCATCCTGCCTTGTTGGAGTTGGGCCTCCTCATCACTTTCCTCCTCTCTTCTCTCAGGCACCCAAGTACAGTCCGTGTCCTCATCATCCCTCTCTCCTCGTCACTGGAGCAAACTTGGCAGTATGCTGCAGCTGGGGAAACATGCCTGCTATTTTCTTGTCCTTTAGCGGCACCCCCTGTCTCTAGGCTCACACTACTCCCTTCCTCAACCTGGGAACCAACATTGGAGCTTTCAAACTGCTGCGCATCCTCCATCAGCATCTAACCGACATTATGGTCAAATAACTCAGATGACTCCTCCATGCATGATGGTGGGGCTACAGAAGGAGTAACTGTGGACAAGGATCTGGTGAAATAGGCCGCTTTGCCAGATGCGTTGGAAGGCAAACTTGTACAAGCCTGGATGACAGAGGATGAGGAGGATGAGGATGGCTTTGTTATCCACTCCACCAACTCTTCTGCATGTTGTGGCTCAATAGCACGTCCAACAGCAGAAAAAAAAGACAAGCCTGACCTGCCTGTAGAGGATGAACCACGTCCACCATCACCACTTTTCACTGAAAGCACAGAGACTGCTTGTCCTCTTTTAGTGGCCTGGGAGCATCTGCCTCTCCTTTGTGACCTTCCTGACTTGATGGGTATTTTTTTTAACACCACAATACACTGTACTATATATGTTACACCCCTGAATGCACTGATATATAGTGTAGACTCAATACACTGTGTGTATATATGTATACACTAGACTGTATATATTTTAAGACACCACGTCAAGAAGTGTACTATATACCGTACACCCCCGAATGCACTGATATATAGTGTACACTCAATATGTTGTGTGTATATCTGTATGCACTAGACTGTATATATTTTAAGTCACCACGTCAAGCAGTGTGCAATATACCATATATCCCCGACTGCACTGATATATAGTGTACACTCAATACGCTGTGTGTATATCATACAGTAGACTGAATATATTTTAAGACACCACGTGTACTATATACCGTACACTGCCGTAAGCACCGATATATAGTGTACACTCAATACGCTGTGTGTATATATATATATATATATATATATATATATATACCAGACTGTATATATTTTAATACACCAGGTCAAGTGTACTATATACCATACGTACACCCTGAATGCACTCATATATAGTGTACACTCAATACGCTGCGTGTATATATAAATACACTAGACTGTATATACTTTAAGACACCACGTGTACTATATACCGTACACCGCCGAATACACCGATATATAGTGTACACTCAATACGCTGTGTGTATATATATATATATATTGGGAATTTTACAAGAGGTGAATTCCTCACACACTGATAGCAACATATGGTGTGAAGATACGAGATGTGCAGCACCTGAAACTACGGATACTGGAAGCCTGTGCTAGCATTTCTCCTGCGGTGTTGCTATCAGTGTGTGAAGAGTGGGAGAAGAGGGTTGCATTGACAATCCAATACAATGGGCAGCACATTGAACACATTTTATAAGTGGTCAGAAACTTGTAAATAACCCATGAAAGAATAAAGTTACATTAAAACCAAGCACACCATTGTTTTTCTTGTGAAATTCCCAATAAGTTTGATGTGTCACATGACCCTCTTCCTATTGAAAAAACAAAAGTTGGATTCAAAATGGCCAACTTCAAAATGGCCGTCATGGTCACCATCCATCTTGAAAAGTTTCCCCCCTCACATATACTAATATGCCACAAACAGGAAGTTACGGTAATATCGCCAACCATTCCCATTTTATTAAGGTGTATCCATATAAATGGCCCACCCTGTATATATATATATATATATATATATACAGTATGTATATATATATATATATATACCAGGCTGTATATATTTTAATACACCAGGTCAAGTGTACTATATACTGTACGTACACCCCAAATGCACCGATATATATAGTGTACTCTCGATACACTGCGTGTGTATATATATATATATATATATATATATATATATACGTATACAGTATCTCACAAAAGTGAGTACACCCTTCACATATTAGTAAATATTTTATTATATCTTTTCATGTGACAACACTGAAGAAGTGACACTTTTCTACAATGTAAAGTAGTGAGTAGTCAATAGCTATTTTCTCTCCCCAGTGTCTTGACTGTCACTTGTTAGTGTTACAAGGTCTCAGATGTGAATGGGGAACAAGTGTGTTAAATTTGGTGTTATCGCTCTCACTCTCTCATACTGGTCACTGGAAGTTCAACATGGCACCTCATGGCAAAGAACTCTCTGAGGATGTGAAAAAAGAATTGTTGCGTTACATAAAGATGGCCTAGGCTATAAAAAGATTGCCAAGACCCTGAAACTGAGCTGTAGCATGGTGGTCAAGACCATACAGCGGTTTAACAGAACAGTTTCCACTCAGAACAGCCCTCGCCATGGTCGACCAAATTAGTTGAGTGCACAAGCTCAGCGTGATATTCAGAAGTTGTCTTTGGAAAATAGACATATGAGTGCTGTCAGCATTGCTGCAGAGGTTGAAGGGGTGGGGAGTCAGCCTGTCAGTGCTCAGACCATACGTCGCACACTGCATCAAATTGGTCTGCATGGCTGTCATCCCAGAAGGAAGCCTTCTAAAGATGATGCACAAGAAATCCCACATACAATTTGTTGAAGGCAAGCAGACTAAGGACATGGATTACTGGAACCATGTCCTGTGGTCTGATGTGACCAAGATAAACTTATTTTGTTCAGATGGTGTCAAGCATGTGGGGCGGCAACCAGGTGAGGAGTAAAAAGACAAGTGTGTCTTGCCTACAGTCAAGCGTGGTGGTAGGAGTGTCTGGGGCTGCATGAGTGCTGCTGGCACTGGGGAGCTACCATTCATTGAAGGAACCATGAATGCCAACATGTACTGTGACATGCTGAAGCAGAGCTTGATCCCCTCCCTTCAGAGACTAGGCCGCGGGGCAGTATTTCAACATGATAGCGACCCCAAACACACCTCCAAGATGACCATTGCCTTGCTAAAGAAGCTGAGGGTAAAGGTGATGGACTGGTCAAGCATGTTTCTAGACCTAAACCCTATTGAGCATCTTTGGGGCATCCTCAAATGGAAGGGGGAGGAGTGCAAGGTCTCTAACATCCACCAGCTCTATGATGTTATCATGGAGGAGTGGAAGAGGACTCCAGTAGTAACCTGTGAAGCTCTGGTGAACTCCATGCCTAAGAGGTGCTGGAAAATAATGGTGGCCACACAAAATATTGACACTTTGGGCCCAATCTGGACATTTTCACTTAGGGGTGTACTCACTTTTGTTGCCAGCGGTTTATACATTAATGGCTGCGTGTTCAGTTATTTTGAGGGGACAGCCAATTTACACTGTTATACAAGCTGTACACTCACTATTTGAAGTACCTCACCTGAGAATTACTTTCTTTGGGGATTAGGTGAGCATCCAATTTTTGGATGGGCACTTCCCTTTGGATAGAATTCCTGGGTTCCATCGATCTCTCCAGTATAAATGTCACATCTCTGTTGGTTTCCAATATCTGGAGACCTTCAAAGATGGCGACGGGGGACGGCATACGCTTTTGACGTTCACGCATGTGCAATAGGATTGTCGTCAAATGCCGGTGACGTCAGACGCCGGCTGATTGGAGAGGAGACTTCCCCCTATAAAGGTGCATGGAGATTTTTGAACTCCTCGCACCTGCTGTCTCTCTATGCGGGGAAACTCTGAACGTTCTGAGGTTCATGAATAGGTATGTCCTCTCTCTATTATTTGAGGAAACTCCTTTCAAATTAATGCATTTTCAACTGTGGATGGACTTGGGACGAGTGCACTTATATGTACACTTACTCCCATACATTAGAGAAATTTAGTTTCACTTTGTTCTTTATCCTACAGTGGAATCATTTAAGTTCCTCTGCCTACTGGCTTTGGGAGAGGAGCAATTTGAATGTAACCTCCGGGAAATTTCCATTGTCTTACCATATCTGCTATCAATCAAAAGTTTTTTCTTTGGAGCAACTTACTTGCCTTTGGTTTTTTACCAAAATCATTTTGACAGGTATATATGGTTTTTATTTTTCTTTTGAAATTTTCTCATTGGCCCTATTATATTATCTCTGCGTTCACTTACTCCCTGCCTGATGATTCATTATAGTGGGATATTTTCCTAGATATACCATTAAGAGGGGAATTAGTTGGAGATGGGGCTCCCATTTGTGGGCTCATATCCCCACATTCCCTAAAATGCTATTCAGTAAGAAATACAATTTTGTATCAACAGATTTGAAGGGACCATCTATACATTTATGGTTGTTCCACTCTGCATTCTATCCATGGGCCTTTCCCCTTTTGACTTGGTTCAGCTGATATTCTGTTGTTCTCTTGGCAGGATGATTGCTGACTATAGATCAAGTAAATTATTTGAAGAAATTGTTGGATATAAAAAATTAGATATGATTGTTTAAATTATTTGTTCTTCTATCAGTGATCATTTTTGGTTAAGGAGTTCTTGTCTCCCAAAATGTATATGCATTTTATGTATTGTTTAACAATGTCTCATTATAATGTATTTGTCATTTATCTAGAATTTATGTATGCCTAAAAGGTTCCTGATGAAGCTAAGAATTGCAAAACATGTCGAACATACAGGCAATTTGACTAAATTCTGATCATTATAATCAATTATATGTATAACGGTAGTGTTGTCTTGTGTACTACCATGTACTCATGAATTGTTATAGGTGATTTATTCTTTTTAAATATCTTTGTGATAAAATAAAATTTGAATGATTTTAATCTATGTATGTAGTTTAATTGTGTTGGCACCATAAAAATCCCATTTTTCCTTTCTTAATTTTTTCAATAAATCAAAGGAATGAAGGTGCTTTTGACCCCCTAAAGTAGCACTATTTATAATAATACTGTACACTCACTACTTTACATTGTAGCAAAGTGTAATTTCTTCAGTGTTGTCACATGAAAAGATATAATAAAATATTTACAAAAATGTAAGGGGTGTACTCACTTTTGTGAGATACTGTATATATACACCAGACTGTATATATTTGAAGACACCACGAATGCACCAATATATAGTGCACACTCAATATGCTGTGTGTGTATATATATATATATATATATATATATCAGGCTGTATATATTTTAATACACCAGGTCAAGTGTACTATATACCGTACGTGCACCCCGAATGCACAGATATATAGTGTACACTCAATACACTGCGTGTGTATATATATATATATATATATATATATATATATATATATATATATATTCTTTCACTGCCTAAGCTGACTCTATATACTATATACACTGAATTAACTGTATATAGTATACACTAAAGGCATTGCATATATACACTAGGAAGG
>BLSH010345773.1:926678-937483 GCA_018402905.1 Glandirana rugosa | reverse complement strand
TAATCATTCTGGAGTACACCTTATACGTCAAGTCAAAACCCGTGATCAAGTGTTTTTACTATAACTCCTTGACCTCTTTCACGTCTCTTCCCGTTGGTTTGATTATTCTCTGTACCTCCTCGAGTCGATACTCCTTTCTAAACTCCTTGACTTAAATAAGAGAGAACTCTTCTACTCTAATTCCCCCTATACTAGTTGTACATGTTTATATATTACCCAGGTATATCACTTGAACTACAACTCAATACGTGAAATTCCAATGTATCAATGTATCAATCAGTCCAACTTTTTTCTGTGTTCAGGTAGGTCAAGTTGGTTTTTTTTTTTTTTTACATATATGTATATGTGTATGTATATGTGTGTATGTATATATGTATGTGTATATGTATATACATTTTTTTTTTTTTTTGGTTGAACTGGATGGACTTGTGTCTTTTTTCAACCTGACTAACTATGTAACTATGTAACCTTAAAGTGCATAACTCAACATCAAGTTCACTATATGGACCCATTATATATTTGTACATGTTGATCATATCCCCCTTAATCTCATCTTCTCAAGAGAGAATAAATTCAGTTCCTCAAATCTTTCCTCATAGCTGAGCTCCTCCATGTCTCTTATTAGTTTGGTTGCCCTTCTCTGCACTTTCTCCAGTTCCTCAATATCATTTTTGTGAACTAGTGCCCAAAACTGAACTGCATATTCCACATGAGGTCTTACTAATGATTTGTACAGGGGCAAAATGATATATCTCTCTTTCTCTGGAGTCCATACCTCTCTTAATACAAAAAGGACTTTGCTAGCTTTGCAAACCGCAGCTTAGCATTGCATGCTATTATTGAGCTTACGATCCACCAAAAGCCACAGATCCTCCTCCACCACTGATTCCCCCAGTTGTACTCCCCCTTATCCTGTATTAGTTTTAACAGCATATTTAGCTTTTTTCCCTCACTTTTAGCTTTAATCACTTGTTTTTATTCTTTTCTGTTTGGATGGAAAGAGTGAGATGAAGAATAACAATCAAAGCAGTCCCCAGAGATGCAGATGACAATTAACCACTTCAGCCCCGGAAGGATTTGCCCCCTTCCTGACCAGAGCACTTTTTGCGATTCGGCACTGAGTCACTTTAACTGACAATTGCGCGGTTGTGCAATATTGTACCCAAACAAAATTGACACTCTTTTTTTTCCACAAATAGAGCTTTCTTTTGGTGGTATTTGATCACCTCTGCAGTTTCTATTTTTTGCGCTATAAACAAACAAAGAGCGACAATCTTGAAAAAAAAAGTAAAAAAATGAATTTCTTCCTCAGTTTAGGCCGATATATATTCTTCTACATATTTTTGGTAAAAATGTTTTGCAATAGGCGTATATTGATTGGGTTGTGCAAAAGTTATCGCATCTACAAACTATGGGAATAGATTTATGGCATTTTTTTTTAATAGTAATGGCAGTGATTTGCAATTTTTATTGTGACTGCGATATTGTGGTGGACAGATTGGACACTTTTGACACTTTTTTTGGACTAATGACATTTATACAGCGATCAGAGATAAAAATAGCCACTGATTCCTGTATAAATGTCACTGGCAGGGAAAGGGTTTAAACTGTAGGGGGCGATCAAGGGGTTAAGTGTGTTCCCTCACTGTGTTCTAACTGTGTGGGGGCTGGGCTGGCAGGGGCATGACAGATCTGACTGTTCCCGATTACTGGGAACAGTAGATCTGTCATATGTCCCCCAACAGAACGGAGATCCGCCGTGTCTACACTAGCAGATCTCTGTTCTGCCTCTGTAACAGGCCATCATGGGTTGCTGGCAGACATTGAGCCACACAGCGCGCGGCCACCGATGCACTCCCGCCTGCAATTGCGGCTGTGCCAGCTGCTGTATATCCACGGCGATACACACAGCAGTGTCATCCTGCTGCCATCAAGCAACAACGGGCGGTCGACAACTGGTTAAAAATGACTGCATATGCAAATTATTAATAACAATGCAATTTTCTGTTAGTTTAAAACATGCTGTAAGGTGACTATCCATTCAACCAACATATATGTTCTTTTGTAGAGGCCAATACATTTCAGTGATAGGATTTTGTAGGTACAAAATCGTATACCTAAAAGGGGTTTAGGGGTCTACTTAGTTATTTATCGTTAGATAAACATGGAAACAATGATTTTGAGCTGAAAAATCTTCTGCGTGAATGTGCTTAAAATGGCCATATTTTCTTAGCATAAGCAGACTCTTCCTTCAGGTTGTAGTTTGCTGATTCTGTTACTGCATGGAGAGTTTGGAAGACAGGTTCCCTTTGATTAAAACCGTTGAATTATCTGCAGTCTCCAATAATGTGAAACACCTACAATGTGCCATGGATTAAGTAGCAGCAAATCCATATTCATAAAAAATAAGATGTTTTACTGAAAATAATAATGCAAATTGGTAATGCTGGCATGCATCCTACCGAATCATGGGAAAAGTGAGCTGTAATAATCGATTCACTGAAAAACTTGTAAGCACTTCAACATATTATGACATTTTTCTCAAATAAAATACTTCAAAATAGAAATCATTAAAAAGTCAACTCTGTTGCTTAATGAGTTGCAGGATTTTGCTCTCTCTCTGTAGTGTGCTATTGAAAATTACAAGCACTAAATTTAAAGTATATCTGTCAGAGTCAAGATTTAACCTAGTTCTCTCCCATTTCAATGACCTTTACATTAAACATTGCTCTGCTGGGTATATTCTACCCTGCAATTGTCTCCAGTCACTTATTAATAAGGAATCAGCAGTGTTTCTAGCTACTTTCTGCTCAAGAAAGGCTGTGAACATCAGAGAACTAATGCTCAAAGGGTCACTAGGAGTCACTCAGATGACAGTATATTGTATGTCCCTGTAGGCATGTAAAATTGCCCTCTTATAAGCCATTTGGTATGAGAGAGAAATAAAAAGAACATAATAAAGGCTATAGTGTGCAACACTGATACTTGTAGAAGAGAACTGCCAAATAAACTTGCACGGTCAACCTTTATTCTTTGTGACTTGTGTGGGGACACTCGTAGATAGATATTCATTTCTTTTAGGTTTACACCTTATTAGAATACACATATGGAACCCCAGCTCCTGATGTATACTCACTTGCATCCAAAGGCCACAGCCAGCTGCAATGCTGACAGCTTGTGACTATAATCTTCCAAAAACTTGCCACATGCGCAAAGACTATCCCCTTAGAGTTCTCATGAATAGTCTCTGAAGCTCAGCCCTACAGTCCCCAAATACTGCTCCAATCTATATTGCTTCCTGAATATGATTGTATGTGTAAGAGAGTGTGTCAGAGAACTAGAGGCCCGTGCTTCTGTGCTGCTGTGCTGCATGGGAAAGCGGCAGTCTGACTCTCTAATGTGCAGCCTACATAGAGTATGTTAGCCCTTAATAGCAGAAAGTATGGGGGAAAAAAAGAAAAAAAACACACTATAGGCCAATATTAAGTAAAGATGGTTCAAATAGGCTTTAAAGTAAAGCTAAAGTCTTTTTTTTTAATTTTGGATAGAGTATAGGAGGGTTATAACCCCTGAATGTTTTATTTTTGCCATCTTTGTCCCATTGGGGAGTCTGACCTTCACTTCCTGTCTCATAGCCAAAATAGGAAGTGAGAGGAAAACCCTGCAAATTAAGGGAATCCATTGGGGTCCCCAAGGTGACCAGAACTTGTGTCCCCATTGGATGATTTCCCTACTATTACTCCTCTGGGGACAACCCAAAATTTGGGATTGTCTTTGGTTTTCACTTTCAATTATAATGGTAAACAGGACACATAGAGAGGGTGAATCTCCCTAAGGCCCCTTTCACACGGCCGTGTCCGTGGTCCGTTTTGCTCAGCGGGGATCGCTCCGCTGATTCCAGCTGAGCCGGTGGATGAAAGATCCGTCTCTGCTCACTGTGTAGAGATAGATCTGATAGAGCCCCGCTCTCCTCTATGGGAAGTCGAATGACAACGGACCGTCTGTCTGTTGTCATCTGATCTGATCCCCAGATGGATGGAAAAATAGGGTTTCCATCCTTCAGACTTTACGGGACCAGAGTGCTGGGTGTCAGCAGACATGTCACCGCTGACATAAGTCACTCCATAGAGCTGCATGGAGTTTCAGGCCCACCTGAAAAATGGACAGTCTGACCTGAATGGAATGGCCATGTGAAAGGGGCCTAACGGGGACACAGACAGCAATACAAACTGACAAAGTATATAAATGTGTAAACACCTTTGACAGCCGGGATTCCTACGATCTGCCTGGGAAGGCGTGGGGAACGGACTGCAGAGTCTGCACAGAGACACATGTCAGATTGATTCTACTTAAGTGTAAGCGCATATGTTTTCTTTTTTCTTTTTACTTCAAATAAAATGTTTATCAGTGATATGCTATGAGGGTCTCCTGTGTTTATCCCTTATGATGTTGTGAACGGGAGTGATTTAATCCTTGAGACATCCGGGACAAAGGCTGTGAGTGGAGCCCTGGCGCTGATACTTTGATCCAAAAGGCTTGACACTACAGAGATCTGGTGTGAGCAGGAGAGGCTTAACCCTTGAGACATCCAGGATAGAGGCAGTGAGTGGAGCCCAGTCGCTGATGTTGTGGTACAAAAGGCTTTAATACTGCAGATTTCTGGTGAGCCCCCAGAGTGTGCTTACACACATGGTGATTGAGGTGAAGGTCACATTGGAGTTAAGAAGCCATATGATCACTCAAATGGACTTTTTTCCACACCAAGCACTTTATTCAATATTTAGTATGCATTAGCACAGAGCACTTTTCATAAAAATTGCACTGGATTTTATTGAGCGCTGCTTTCACTTTGTTATATTTTAAGTGACTTTTTTGGTTAATACAAACTGACAGGTGTTCAAATCCCTCCCCACTCTATCCAAAATAAAAATGGTTTTGCCTTTAGTTATACTTTATCAATAATTATATTACCATTTTTGTAGCATTTTTGTAAGTATCGATTATTGCACAGCTAGATATTCACATCTTATAGGACCCATTCACACCGTGCACATTGGGCCATTTGCATTGTGTTGCTCAATGCAGATCCAATGCAATAACAAGCTGAAATCCATTGTTACCAATAGGCTTAGTTCACATCAATGCATTGTGTTGGTGTGCTCTTTGTGAAAATGGAACATGCTGCTTTTAAATGTAGTGCAATACATGGCAATGCTTTATAATGCATTGTTAAGAAATAAAATGTATTTTGGCTCTTGCTGTAAACCAAAAAACCCTGCACATGAATGTGACACAGTGCATAAAAAAGAGATGTCAGTGCACATGAAATCAAGTGCATTTGCTATCCATCAAAATGAGCTAAATACAACAAACATGGTGTGAGTCCACCTGCAGATATTAGTTAAAATCAGGGTTGTACCAATACCGTTATCGGTAAAGTATCGTTACTCGTGCAAATGCTCTGATACCTGATACTTTAGGGCTTGGTTTTTTGAAAATATTGTCTGTTAAGGAGCTGGGCCACTGAGTCCCTAACAACCAATGACTCATTCAGCTGTTGGGGGTTGTGGGGTTTCCCTGTTGACAGCTAAAGGGTAAATGATGTTGAAGCAATTGGAGCTGTCAAAAAAAAGACAAAGCAGCCATGTAATGTTTATCAACAACATTGCTCAAGCGCTGAAACAGAAGGATAAAAAAATATTGTTTTTTTGCATCTTTCTGTTTATTCATCTGGAGATCAAAGTGATGAACTTTGATCTGCATATGAAGTCAGTTTAAAGCAACCTGTCAAGTA
The DNA here is from genome assembly GCA_018402905.1 of Glandirana rugosa. Lineage (NCBI taxonomy): Eukaryota > Metazoa > Chordata > Amphibia > Anura > Ranidae > Glandirana > Glandirana rugosa. Next base: position 931,689 of record BLSH010345773.1, on the reverse strand, counting down.
AAAACATGTTTTCTTATTAATTAATCAGCCTTAATTAACTCATTATTCTCCTTCATTTAATTATTATTTTCCTGCTGATTTTTTTTTTGTTCACTTCTGTTTTATTAACGATTAACTACTTCCTGCCCATGCTATACCCGAAAGATGGCTACAACGCAGGCTTAGTTTGCCAGGAGGACAAACGGGCAGCATGTTCTATGATTGCCGAGTCCTTTGGACTCAGCTGATCACAGATTGAGGTAAAGGGTCAATCACAGTGGCCCTTTACCACGTGATCAGCTGTCAGCCAATGACAGCTGACTACAGCATGTAAACACAAGTCGGTTATCAGCTTTTCTTTCCTCACGCTCAGCATGAGGAGAGCGGAAGAAAGCCGATAACTGGCTTATTTTAAAGGGACATTTGCTCTGATAATCAGGGCATTGATTATCAGTATCCTGATTATCTGTGCAGTCCCACCAGTGCCCACCAATGCTGCCAATCAGTGCCCACCAGTGCTGCCAATCAGTGCCCATCAGTGACTCCTTATCAGTGTCACCTATCGGTGCTGCCTATCAGTGTCACCTACCAGTGCATATCAGTACCCATTAGTGCCACCTATCAGTGCCCATTGGGGCCACCTATCAGTGCTGCATGTCAGTGCCCATCAGTGCAGCCTCATTCGTGCTTCCTCATCAGTGCCCACCATTGCAGCCTCATCAGTGCTCATCGGTTTCACCTATCAGTGCCCATCAGTGCCACTTATTAATACCTATCAGTGCCCATTGGTGCCACCTATCAGTGCTGCCTATCAGTGCCCATCAGAGCAGCCTCATCAGCACACATCAGTGAAGGAGTAAAATTACCTGTTTGCAAAATTGTATAACAAACATTTTTTTTCAAAATTTTCAGTTTTTTTTCGTTTCTTTAGCAAAATATAAAAAAAAAAATCCCATGGACATTAAATACTACCAAAAGAAAGCTTCATTTGTGTGAAAAAATTATAAAAAAATTCATATAGATACAGTGTTGCATGACCACACAATTGTCATTCGAAGTGTGACATCACTGAAAGCTTAAAATTGGCCTGGACAGGAAGAGGGTAAAAGTGTCCAGTGGGCAAGTGGTTAATAATTTTTTTAAAAATCTGTTTACTTTGTTAATGATTTTTTACACCTTAAACATATATCTACATGTTTCACATTAAAAAGTGCAAAATTAGAAAAAAAAAATTGTAAATAACTTTTCAATGCTTTGTATCACTGCTGACAACTGAAGTGTAAACAAAATAGTTGCAGTAGGTATCGGTAATTAGTATCGGCGAGTATTAAAAAAAATATAACATTACTCGTGCTCTTTGCAAAATAAAATGGTATTGGTGCATCCCTAGTTAAAATAATATAACATATTTTTTTGCCATCATTTTAGCAAGTCCCACACACTTTAAAGCTGATGCACCTACTCAGGGTCCTTTCACACGGGCGATCCACCTGGCAGACTCTGCTTTGCTCAGCGGGGGATCGCTCCTCTGTTCCTCGCTGAGCAGATGGTTGACAGGTCAGTTTCCGCTCACTGTGCAGAAACTGACCTGTCAGAGCCCTGCTCTCCTCTAAGGGGATGAAAATGGAGAGGCAGTCCATTTTCATCTGATTCCATCCGATCTGCCAGACAGAATGGAAAATAGAGTCTCCATCCATTTGGATTTCACGGTCAGGATTGGATCGGATAGCAGCGGGTGTCAGCGCTGACATATGCTGCCCCATAGGGGTGAATGGAGTGTCCGATCAGGTCCCCCTGAAAAACTGACAGGCGGACCTGATCGGAAAGCTTGTGTGAAAGGTAATGCACTACCTGCTACAAACCATCTTGGTGCTTCGTAAAGTCAAATCACCTTGACAATGCACATTTTACAATTAGTCATCCATCTGCTAGAAAGGAGAAACATTTGACAAAGACTGCTCAAACTACCTACCCTACTAGCCTAACATCAGGCATATTTTTGTGGATAGAGTTAAGACCCATACACACGATACGAAAATCAGATGGGAGTTTTCATTCGACAGCCTGTCAACTGAAATTCTTATCATTAATATGCTCCTCTCGACAGCCGATTTGCATTTTTCGTCAGACAAAAGCTGGAAGGGCAGACCAGTAAATTTTTGTCTATCGACAAGGCCACATCCGATTTTTGGATGGTGTGTACAGAAATCAGATGCACAAAAGTCGAAAGTGCAAACACCCATGTTCGGAACCCATGAATGACCCGAAAGTGTTTGGTTGTGTAAACTGGCGATGGTAATTCACAATTAACATTCGTGAAGCGGCAAGTGAAATTACGAAATTCAGCACACATTATCATATTTTTAATGTCTTTTTAATAGCAAAATTAGCGGAAGGGGCCCAAAGGGTGATGCACCAAAAATTAATTTCTTCTTTATACGCTCGTACTACGTCACTACGTTCGCCTTTGTCGAACGACAAATTTCGTATCATCTGTACGCTGTACAAAAACACTGACAGCCACTTTTGAAAAAAATCAGAAGCGTGGTCGTAAAAATATCGAACCATGAGTACGAGGCTTTAGCCTAAACTATTTCCCCACCTATGAGATATTTTGGCAAGTGAAATTAATGTTTTGAAAATTAAATTACAGTGTTATAAATTTACAAGTACCATTAAAATAATTCATGCAGTTCAGCTAATTGACCCATAAGAGTCCCTACATTTTAAATAAGCATGTCAGTATGTTGTGCTCAATGATATTATGTGGCAATGTGACATCATAGCAGAGCAGGCTCATTATGTCTCTGCTGACCCATACAAAAACATGATTAACTGCCTCATTAATTTGATAGGAGTCATTGTAGAGTGGTGTCATATAAAGGATTTTTTTATGTTTCAAATATTTTTATTTTCAAAATTGACAGATAAGAAAAAAAAAGTATAGAGTTGTGCATAAGAAATGATACAATATCTAAACAAATGTCATATAAACGTAACTATAAAGATATTTTCACTATGGAACTGGATGTAAAAAAAAAACAACATATTTTCCTTTTACTGAATATGCAATACCGCTGAATTTTGAATATTTTTTATGGGATTGTTAGATATATTATACTGTATATATGCACAGACAAAAATAAAAACCCGCCAAAGACTCTTACCAGTGGTAAGAGTTTTGTCTGGAGTTGGATTTTAAAGGGCTATCTGGAACTGAGTAAATAATTTGCAGTTTTATATTTTACCTACACATACAGGTACATTGTATATATACCTGGAACTGATTTTCACATACCTAATATATACTGAGCATACAATATGATATTGTATAACATCACTGGCTGTTTTCTGGCTATCTCTCATTTGCACATTTCCAGATATAAAAGGATACAATGCTTAGCCCTCTTTAAAAAATAATACATTTATATCAGTGTTATATATTGAATTGCCTACTTTGGTGCGTTAAATGCTGACACGTATCTTGCCAAGCTGATTACTTAGTTAGCATCTATGTGACATTTATATCCCTCTCTGTCTTGCTAGGCTCCTAAATTATGATCCTGAGTACTTTAGGACATTCAATAGGAAGCATTAATCAATTCTTTTATAATGAGCAGTGATGAGCATACCATGCACTTCTGTCATCACTACATTACCATAACATGCTATATTGTAAATGGCTCCAAAGCTGGAGAGCTGTCAACAGAGCTCCAGACATGCCTCTATATGACCCAGCATTGTAAATAAAGCCTACCACGCAATGCTTTTTCATGAATAACTAAAATTCCTATGTGCTTCAGCTCCCTCATTACTCACTGCTGGTGGAACATCTGTGTGCCTGGCCCGATTTGATCTCTTCATGGCGTAACATGTATAAATATAAGTATATGTATAAATGTAAGCACAAAAAGCCAGGTAATACTTTATTCTCCTTAAACTTGTTAAGCAGTAGAAGAGGAATAAAAATGATAAAAAAACAAATGGTGCACTTATGTTTAAGTGATGTGAATATGTAACAGAAATCAGGTGTCATAAGTAGAGATGAGCGAACTTCTAGAAGTCCGGGTTCTGCTGGTTCGGCCGAACTTCGGGACAAAGTCCGGGTTCGGGTCCGGACAGAACCCGAACTTTGTCCCAGACCCCGAACCCCATTGAAATCAATGGGGACACAGACTTTTAGGCACAAAAAAGGCTGTAAAATAGTCCTGGAAGGTCCTAGAGGTCTGCAAAAGGAAGTAAATGTGGGTAAGGGTGGGACAAGTGACCTACAAAGAAATGGGGACAGGGAAATAACTTTAAATATTTTTTAGAAAATAAAAACATAAAAAATGCAAAAATGGAGATCATCTTCAAAATGGGTCTTAAAAGTATTAATTAACATTAGAGGCCATAGAACTGTTCTAAAATCATCTTCAAACTGTGTCAAAAAAGTATAAATAAGCCGGGAGTACCCATATCACTGTTCTGCAAAATGTGTGTGTCACTTTAAATGAAACCGGGAATCAGTGCACATCTGTTCTGCAAAATTCTTTAAAGTCTGTGTGTCACTTTAAATGAAACCGTCAATCAGTGCACATCTGTTCTGCAAAATTCTTTAAAGTCTGTGTGTCACTTTAAATGAAACAGTCAATCAGTGCACATCTGTTCTGCAAAATTCTTTAGTCTGTGTGTCACTTTAAATGAAACCGTCAATCAGTGCACATCTGTTCTGAAAAATTCTTTAAAGTCTGTGTGTCACTTTAAATGAAACCGTCAATCAGTGCACATCTGTTCTGCAAAATTCTTTAAAGTCTGTGTGTCACTTTAAATGAAACTGTCAATCAGTGCACATCTGTTCTTCACACATCTGTTTAGTCTGTGTCACTTTTATTATAGCCGCTAATCAGTGCACATCTGTTCTTCACACTTCTTTTTAGTCTGTGTCACTTTTATTATAGCCGCTAATCAGTGCACATCTGTTCTTCACACTTCTGTTTAGTCTGTGTCTACACGTGACTAATCGCCGATATTATTTTCACTGTGTCTGATT
>BLSH010345773.1:911913-925793 GCA_018402905.1 Glandirana rugosa | reverse complement strand
TAAGATAGGTAGACACTGATAAAATACTCCTATCGGACGTGCCCACACTGGTCAATACCTTTTCAAATCGGTGTCTGGCAGTTGTAACGTCGACCGTTGCCGGGAACCCACGTAGATCTAGACCCTTCCCACCGAATACCATTCTGTCACCCTGATCCGTCCTTCCTATTCACGTGAAATACACTTCCACGTGAATACGAAAATCACTTGATTGTGTGATATTATTTTTACTGATGTACGTATTACGAAATATCTTTAATGAGAATCAACGATCCAATAAATCCACCACCATTACTCCGAACACACGAGAGGTCTTGTTGTCTACGAGTGAAGAATTTTCATTAAAATTACCAGAACCCCGGACCCGAACCCGGACTTTTTTGAAAAGTCCGGGTCCGGGTCCCGGACACCCCAAAGTTCGGTACGGACCGGAACTTTACAGTCCGGGTTCGCTCAACTCTAGTCATAAGTCAATAAATGGAAAGTAAATGTGACATTGACTATAATTATTGCCTTGTGAAAATGAATAGAATACATGGTGGCAAAAACAATTTAATTTTCTGTTATACAGCAATAAACAAACAGAGGTGAGCATCTGTTGTTCTGGAGAGCACACAAGCCTCATTACCACCACCTAAATAACCTAGCAACTAAGAGTAATTTCTATAAAGCATTATGCATGTAGTCATTTTTATTATAGTGTGTTAGTTCACTAAAAGCATAAGTGCACCTTCACATAAAGTGCACTTATCCTTCCTGCCTAGTCCCACTGTCTTACCATAAGCCACCCTTCCCAGATCTAGATGCACCCAAGGGCCGTTGCCAGCTGCAATGTTGACGGTCTGTGGCTAAACTTTTCCATAACTGGTCACACCCGTGCAGGCTATCCTCATAAAATAGTCACAGATGGATAGAATTTTGATTAAATATTCTTACGAAAGTCTTCAAAATTTGTATAAAAATTCAGAGAACATTCAAATATCATTAAAAAAAATGTAACATTTGACTTTGGATGGAATGAAATACCAAACAAAAACCACATAGACTGTAGGGCCCTTTCACATGGGTTGTCCAATCAGGTCCGCCTGTCAGTTTCTCAGGCGGAACTGATTGGACCCCCCAGTCTCCTCTATGGAGGAGGATGGTGTCCACTGACACCTGGCGCCATCCGATCCGATCCTTTCCGCCAAAAAAAGACCAATGGTGCTCCTATTTTCCATCCGTCTGGCGGATCGGATAAGATTGGATAGAAAGGGACAGGCAGTCAGTTCCATCCGATTTCCCCATAGAGGAGAGTGGGACTGCGTCCATGTCTGCTCTGCACAGTGGAGCGGACAGGACCTATCATCCACCTGCACAGCAGGGATCAACAAAATGATCCCCCTCTAAGCAAACGGAATCTGCTGCATGGAGGCGCCTGTGTGAAAGGGGCCTTAGAAATTTGTAAGTGTGAGGAAACAAATTTCTAAGGCCCCTTTCACACAGGCACCTCCATGCAGCGGATTCCTCTTGCTCAGAAAGGGATCATTTTTCTGATCCCCGCTGTGCAGGCGGATGATAGGTACTGTCTGCTCCACTGTGCACAGCAGACACGGACCTTTGAACCACTGGAGACCAGTGCTGCTGTGTTGCTTGGTAAAGCAGTGGACTGACTCTCCAATGTGCTGCTAGAGCAAGGTGTTTTTTTTAACCTTTACTGTAGAGCAGGGGTCTCCAAACTATGGCCCTCCAGTTGTTCAGGAACTACAATTCCCATCATGCCTAGTTGTGTCTGTGACTGTCAGAGTTTTACAATGCCTAATGGGATGTGTAATTCAACAACAGCTGGAGGGGCATAGTTTGGAGATCCCTGCTGTAGAGTATAGCATGAGAAAAAAAACAAAAACACAAACATATTTATAACCATATATGCAACCTGACTGTATGACAGTAATAAATAAAGAGGGTTCAGTTACGTTTTAATAATAATTATAATTACCTTTTTTGTAGCTTTTTTGTAAGTATCAATTATCCACTTCCCTCAAAAGGACATACCCGTATGTCCTTGAGTTTCAGTGGTTATACCTGGGCTATGGCTGCAGCTGCAATCTTGGCCCTGGTTTCAGTGTTTTCAGCCAGAATTGCTGAATAAAGTAAAAGTAATCTGGTTGGCTAAATAGCCGATGAGTCGCTTTTACATGCAGCAGAAGACCCCCCCGCTGCTTTCTGCTGCCTTCCCAGGATCTCCCGTCCCATCAGAGAGTCTGGGACTGTTGGCAGTTGGCAGTTCAGATGGCTTACCATAGAGATTAGTGAAGACCAGAACATCCCCAATCATCTCTATGGTCTAAGAAATTGGAAGTGATGGGTATTTTGTCACTCCCGGTTTCAGTATATTGTAAACAGGCCGTTACTGGTCTGTTTGATCAGATGTTTTAAGGGTAGAATAGAGATCCAATAGACCCCAGATGCCTCAGTTAAGATAACCGGTCACTGCCCATGCTATCACAAGGGATGTACATCCCTTGTGATAAAAATAAAGTTGATCATAAAAGTAAAAAAAAAAAGTGTAAATAAAGCTCCCCTGTCCTCCTGTACCCGCAAACTGGACACATGCAGCAAAGCTTGAGTTTGCAGGCACCCTCTGGAGTTGAAGGCTGACCAATCCCTTTAGCAGAAACAAGCATATTTTGACCTGTTGCAACATATAGGTCAAAAAGTGAAGAGCTCAATTGGCGGTCCTTTCTGGGAACCCGTAGAGGAGAAGGAACTGGACTATGCAATATATGGGCTTTATGACAACTATTTTGGGGTAAGAGTACCCAACTATATGTTTCACTGTTTGGTGGAAACACAAGGTCTTGATTTTAATTTATTTATAGAGCTTCATTATCGGCTTTGTCTGGTAAGAATACCTAATTTGTTTTTGAGGTGGTGGGAATATTTCACCTGGATGTTAATTTCACTACGCATTGTTTATCTAAGGAAGAACAACTATTTGAATTTATATGGACTGTTAAGCACCCTATTATGTTATTGGATTGTCACGCCTAATGGTCATATTGATTTATGTAATTTCACCGGCTAAGGTTAAATTTATTGTTTCAGCGCGGCATTTGATTTTATGATACACGTGCACAATTTTTGTTGAGATTGTTATGCCAGCAGCTTATTTGTGAATATTATTTTAGGAGCTCAACTTTATTTGCTTTATAAGTTGTCCATTATTAACTGGTCAAAGCCAAAGACATATCCAAGTTGCACCAATTCAAAGTTGCGTCAAAGTTGCACTTCAAAGTCGGCGCATCTTTGGAGTCCTACAAGTGTGATGGAACCTATGTGATTATATAAAAATAAAAAGCCTTACACAAAATTTCACCCCATAATAACTCACATGTTGGTTGCTGCTCGTCTCTCTATATCCAGGGTTTGGTAAAAGGCAGCTCCACCCACAGTACAAGATGCTGTTGCAATATTAAACGACCAACTACTCATGGAACACCTGTACTCTAAAGCACATATGCTATTAAAGAAGTTCCATGAGAGGTGGCAACCTTGGCTGCTAGATTCCAGAGCCAATAAATGTATATAGGTAACCCAGACCCAATAACTTCAACCGAATTGAAAGAGGCCGGGTTACTAATAAACCCTGCCCCCTGTGGTGCTCCCCGGGGAAGAAACTGAGAGGAACTCGGCTCCAACTTTGAGATATACTCACTGTTCCAATGAATCTATTATAATTAATCCAAAAACTTTTATGCCAATATCAACCAACATATTTTCTCTCTTTACACCCCCTGCCCTGTGTGTTTATCCTAACCCCTCCCCCCACCTCCCTTTTCCTTTTTTTGTATATACCCACTATGTTGAAAGAGCTGAGCTGCGCTGGGCCGCTGAGCGCTGGACCTCCTGCCAGGTCCAGGACACAGTTGTGTTCCTGCTAGGGGTGTCCTGGCTCTGACCTGGGGTCTTCCTGTGCGGTCGCTGATGCAAATTATGATTCCAATTCTAACTAAGGCCCCCCTAACAAATATAGCAGCTCATCACAATCGATTGTTTCATTCATGCTTTTTGTATTGGAATTATTGTAACTACGTAAAGCTATACAGTTCTCCCTTTTTCTTTTCTCTTCTGTAAGTTTACTCAGAAAATTTAATAAAGAACATTGAAAATAAATAAATAAATAAATAAAAAGCCTTGCCGGTGTGTTGGTGATTTGCTGTAGCTCATGCATTGAAGGCCATTACAATGAACAAGAATGCACTAACGTACAGTTTGGTTTATTGCAACATACAGATATTCCTTGTCAAATTTTATTTTCCATTCTGGTGCATTGCACTTTTGTACATGCATTAAAATGTGCTACGGCAGTTTTGAATGGATTGCCTTAACACAGTGCTGATTAACGGGCAGCATAAGACACGTTAATGCGTGGGTGTTAGTGAATTACACCAAAATACCAAAGTGTGAATGGGTCCTTAGTGATCAGGATGGAATCAATGTGCAGCCCATAATCTTTGAAATAACTGACCCCCATGCTTGTTCAATGTCAGTGATTCACCTAAGTGATTGCACTTAATATTAAAACACCAAATAAATGAATATAATAAATGATATTTTTAAATATAGTGCCATGTTTTTGCTTAGCTTGTAGCCCATCCCAGCTATTGTACTTTTCAGCTAAGTGATTCAATACATACATTGCTGTGTTGTGCCTATGCTTGATTTTAACCTTGCACATTACCTAATGTTGCAGACAATCTTTTCTAATTGTTAAATTTGCTTTCAATTATGGCTTAACCTTCCAGTGTCACAGGTGTTTCATGCCATTTAAATTTTCGTTAGGATTACATTGTTCAGTCAATGAACAAACACCATCTGGAGTCAAACTGGAAAAAGTGAATAAGGATCTTCAAATTGATGTCATCAGCATGCTATTTTTATAATGTATGTTTTCCACTCCTTATGATTTATGAAAAGTGGAAAACAGCACTTTGACAATTGTTCTCTCAAACTTTTAGGCTTGCTATGTTCCATTTTCAGTTAATTTAGAGCACTGGAACCTATATTAAAGTGAAACTCCAACCCAAATCTTTGTTTAGTTTTGGATAAAATAAAGCCATATACCAGTAGAATTTTGTTCAAATAATTTTTTTTTAGAACGGTTAATCAATTTCATAGTGGTTAACAAGGTTAAAACCATGATCGTAGTGATAGGAAAATTTGAAGGAGCAGAATTGAAATTGTTTATCATTTCTTTTCTGAACTAAATGCATTCTAAAATTGATTGTGATTTCCAAAAATAATTGTGCCTACAACATGCTATAAAAAAGAATCCTTTCTGTTTGAAAGCAGTGGCCTTTCTGCAGAGACCTAGATGCTTCCTAGAGCTAGAGCTCTCCAATCAGCAGGTGGCATGAACTTTGAGTTTGAAGGACAAAGAAATAGTGGGGTTGATTTACTAAAGACAAATAGGCTGTTTGAAAGGGAATTATGCCCAAAGCTTAATGAATGTGATGCAGTTTCACTTTGCAAAGAATACTCAATCAAATGGAAGGAAAAGAGAATAAGCATAATCTTTGCTTGCATGTGATTGGATGATGAAAGTCAGCAGAATGTCCCCACTGTTGCTAAACTCTGTGGGAAAATGCCATATGCTCATATGCACCATGGTGTCCAGGTCAGGACAGACCAAGGCCCAGCCATGAGGGAAAGATCAGCTAGGAAACTGCAAGGAAAGATGCAGAGATGAGGTACAGCATCTGTGCAAGAAAACTGGAATGTGTCTGATGGTCAGGAGTTCGTATTGATGGTGAGAACTCCCTGTGTGGGAAGACATACCTGTATGATCTTTTGACATTCTTTTAAATAAAAGCGGGCAGGAAAGTCCTGAAAGCTATTTCTGAATTGGAGTAAGCTCACTGTTTTGGCACTACCACTGAGCCACAGAACCCCAACTTGTCACAATAGTGATATTATGGAATAATATGAAAAAGTATTCAGAGATAAAAAAAAACAGGGTAGTGATTTGAATGAAAAAGAAAATGCCTGAGTTTAGAGGGATGTTCACTACAGGTTTACATTTAGTAATCTGATTTAAAATAAATGTTCCTGTTGTGTATTTTGGGGGTGCACAGCCAGAAGCAAGTCTGTTATTTAATAAAATGAGTTTTGCTCAAACCCTCCTGGGAAAAGCAAGATGTGTAATAAACTGTCTAGCTATTTAAAGCAGATTCACACATTACTGCTCTAATAATGATTTCACAGCAGTTCTTGAACACTGACAACACAGAGTACATAACAGTAATCTAAATTTAAATTCTCTGTCACAGGCAATAGTTACATTCTTCAATCCCAGTATGTCAGTTAATGTTGTAGTCAGAGATGTATCTTCACGGTCGTGGGCCCTGATGCAAACGTTGACCTGGCCCCCTCACCACTACCACCCGCTGCTTCCACCACTCGCCAAGATGGTCCCACTGTGCACCAAGATACTCCAAGCCGCTAAAGAGTTATTTCAAATCTTTATTTACATATTGAGAGGGTAATTCAAAAGATTTTGGAGAAACTGTCCACATTTTGACATATAGTACCTGTCCAATTCTTTTGAATACGCTGGAGCAGGAGTAGGCAACCTTTGAGTGGTGGAGGTCTACTTGAACAACATGAAAGAGATCAAAGATCAGAAAGGTTCAGAGCCTTTTTTTGTTAGCAAGGCCTAACAAAATAGTAAGGAAAATGTAGAAAAATAAAACAAATGTCACTGTAAAAATATAACCTTAGCCTACCTTAACCACTTACTGCCCCATACTGCCGTCATGTATATGTATCTGCCTCTTCCAGGTTAGGAGCATGCAGCAAGCTCCTACTGTGACTGCTGTATCCACTGGTAACTGTTACCGGTAACCGGCGGGTATCATGTGATCCTTATGATTGGTCATAGCGATCACATAATAACAATGTAAACAACGAGTCTTGAATGAACAGCTTTCTTACAGCTGTGATCTGTGATTGGCCTACAGCAATCACATTGTAATTAGCTACCTTTACCATGTGTTTAGCTGTAGCCAATCACAGATCAACCATAAACAAGCTGTTCAAGAATGGCAAATCCATTCACGACAGCTAAAACTATTGCTTATACAGTTAAAGTGGAAAAAAGTCCCTGATCAACCCCCCAGAGTAGTACAGTGTCACTATGGTGACACTGAGCTACTCTAATGGCAGGATGTAAAAAAAAAACCTAAAAATTGCAAAACAAAAACATTAAAAATATATGTTTAAAAAATTGAATAAACATTTTTTTTTAACATACCGCCACCAGTCAGTATCCCTGGTCGCCATCACACTAGTCATATGATGGCACTGTGCTGCACTAGTGGCAGTTTGTAAAAAACAAAAGGTGGAAACCCCCCAAATTTTATTTAATTTCTTTATTTTCCACATAATTACAACTTGCAGTACTTCTTGCCAAATACCTTTGACTGGCTACTTTCCAAGAAGGGGTAATTGGGGGGGGGGGGTGATATTTGTACAGTTCTGCCATTTTGGGGCCTTGTGAAATGAGATAGGCCATCAGTACATAAGGATTAATCAATTTTCATATATATATATATATATATATATATATCATAATTTGTAGATTCCATAAGCAGTGGCGGGACAAGGTCATTCCTCCATCCACCTTGCTTGGATGCAGGAATCAGTCATTTTTTTCCCTTGGGCTAAGCAAAAAAAAAGTATGTGCACGCTTTAGAAAATGTGTCAGGGTGTTTAATGGACTCAAAAACAAAGCTCCTGGGTAAATAAATCTGCATGGATGAGAATGAAGAAGTTGGTACTCATGCACATGAACATTAACTGCTTGGTGACCATTCTATAGCAGTTTTACTGCTGCAGGGCGGCAGCTGTACGCCGGATCACTTATATATACAGGCAGGTAAAAAAAAGTATTTGATCTCCTGCTGATTTTGTACGTTTGCCCACTGACAAAGAAATGATCATTCTACCATTTTTATGGTAGGTTTATTTTAACCAGTTCAGAACTGCGCTATAGCCAAAAAACGCTACAGCATGGATCTGAATTTCCCGGCGGACGTCCATGGATGTCCTCACTTGTGCACACTCCTGGCGTGCACTTACAGGCGGCGGCCCGTGCGCGGCCACCGCACGCTGTCTGGCGTGCCTGCGGGCCGGTCAGACTCAATGTTCGCTCGTGACCTGCGATGGCCTGTCAGAACGGCAGAATGGGGAATCGCCAATGTAATCTCCGTTCTGTGAAGGGGGCATGACCGATCTATTGATCCCTGTCACTGGGATCAGTTAGATCTGTCATGTCCCTGCCAGCCCCGCCCCCACACAGTTAGAGCACATACAGGGAACACAGTTGACCCCTTCACTACCCCCCCTGCAGGTTAACCCCTTCCCTGCCAATGACATTCATACAGTAATCAGTGGACATTTAAATTTCTGATCGCTGTATAAATGTCATTGGTCCCAAAAAAGTGTCAAAAATGTCCGACATGTATGCCCCAATATCAAAGTCCCAATAAAAATCGCAGATCACCGCCATTACTAGTAAAAAAAAAATATATAAAAACGCCATAAATCAATTCCCATAGTTTGTAGACGTGATAACTTTTGTGCAAACTAATCGATATATGCCGATTGCGATTTTTTTTTACCAAAAATATGTAGAAGAATATATATCGGCCAAACCCGATGAATAATTTCTTTTTTTATATTTTTTTTTGGATTTGTATTATAGCAAAAAGTAAAAAATATTGTTCTTTTTTCAAAATCGTCGCTCTTTGTTTGTTTATAGGACAAAAAATAAAAACCGCAGAGGTGATTAAATGCCACCAAAAGAAAGCTCTATTTGTGGGAAAAAAATGATAACAATTTTGTTTTGGGTACAGCGTCGCACGACCGCGCAATTGTCATTCAAAATGCGACAGCGCTGAAAATTGGAAACTGGTCTGGGCAGGAGGGGGGTTTTAGTGCCCATTAAGCAAGTGGTTAACAGTGAGAGACAGAATAACAACAAAAATATCCAGAAAAACACATTTAAAAAAAGTTATACATATTTTTCCGATTTGCCTTTTAATGAGGGAAATGAGTATTTGACCCCTTCGCAAAACATGACTTATTACTTGCTGGCAAAACCCTTGTTGTCTGACAGAGGTCAGACATTTGTAGTTGGCCACCAGGTTTGCATACATCTCAGGAGGGATTTTGTCCCAATCCTCTTTGCAGATCCTCTCCAAGTCATTAAGGTTTCAAGGCTGACACTTGGTAACTCGAACCTTAAGCTCCCTCACATATTTTCTATGGGATTAAAGTTTGGAGACTGGCTAGGCCACTCCAAGACCTTAATGTGCTTCTTCTTGAGCCACTGCTTTGTTGCCTTGGCCGTGTGTTTTGGGTTATTGTCATGTTGAAATACCCATCCGCAACCCATTTTGAATGCCCTGGCTGAGGGAAGGAGGTTCTCACCCAAGATCTCACTGTACATGGCCCCATCCATCGTCCTTTTGATGCAATGAAGTTGTCCTGTCCCCTTAGCAGAAGAACACCCCCAAAGCATAATGTTTCCACCTCCATGTTTAACAGTGGGGATGGTGTTCTTGGGGTCATAGGCAGCATTCCTCCTCCTCCAAACAAGGAGTGTTGCCAAAGAGCTCAATTTTGGTCTCATCTGATCACAACACTTTCACTCAGTTCTCCTCTGAATCATTCAGATGTTCATTAGCAAGCTTCAGACAGGCCTGTACATGTGCTTTCTTGAGCAGGGGGACCTGGGCGCTGCAAGATTTCAGTCCTTTATGGCCTAGTGTGTTACCAATTGTTTTCTTGGTGACTATGGTCCCAGCTGCCTTGAGATCATTGATAAGGTTCTCCTGCGTAGTTCTGGGCTGATTCCTCACCAATCTTGTGATCATTGAAACTCCAAGAGCTGAGATCTTGTATGGAGCCCCAGACCAAGGGAGATTGACAGTTAATTTGTGTTTCTTCCATTTGCGAATAATCGCACCAACTGTTGTCACTCTCTTACCAAGCTGCTTGGCAATGGTCTTGTAGCCCATTCTAGCCTTGTGTACATCTACCATCTTGTCCCTGACATCCTTGGACAGCGCTTTGGTCTTGGTCATGGTGGATAGATTGGAATCTGATTGATTGATTGCTTCTGTGGACAGGTGTCTTTTATACAGGTAGCAAGCTGACATTAGGAGCACTCCCTTCAAGAGAGTGCTCCTAATTTCAGCTTGTTACCTGTATAGAAGACACATGGGAGCCAGAAATATTACTGATTGCTAGGGGATCAAATACTTATTTCACTCATTAAAATGCAAATCAATTTGTAACTTTTTTGAAATCTGTTTTTCTGGATATTTTTGTTGTTATTCTGTCTCTCACTGTTAAAATTAACCTACCATTAAAATTATAGACTGATCATTTATTTGATAGTGAGCAAAATCACGTACAAAATCAGCAGGGGATCAAATACTTTTTTCCTCACTGTATACCTGATCCCACACTTCCGGGCAGGGGGCGTGTGTGTGCACCACCGGCGGCTGGCTTGTGCTGTGATTACGCACAGTGGAAGCCGATGGACGGATGCCGGGTAGTCAATGTCTTCTGGCTCCCACCAATTGTCAAGCAGAGAGACAGAACTGCAATCTACACAAGGCAGATTGCCATTCTGACAGGAGGGAAGGGATAGAATACATTCCATCTCTTCCCCTAGTAAAAGCACCTCACACAGCATAGTTAACCCCTTCCCAGCTAATATTATTAGTACAGTGACAGTGCATATTATTAGCACTGATCACTGTATTAGTGTCACTGGTTCCCAAAAAGTTTCAAGAGCATCAGCTAGTGTCAGAATGTCTGCCGCAATATCACAGTCTCACTATAAGTCGCTGATCGCCTCCATTACTAGTTAAAAATAAATTAAAATATCCCATAGTTTGTAGATGCTATAACTTTTGCGTAAACCAATCAATATATGCCTATTGGGAATTTTTTTACCAAAAATATGTAGCAGAATACATATTGACCTAAATTTATGAAGATATTTGATTTTTTTCTATCTATTTTTTTGGATATGTTTTATAGCACAAAGTTAAAAAAAAAATTTTTCAAAATTGTCAGTCTTTTTTTGTTTATAGTGCAAACATAAAAAAACGCAGAGGTGATCAAATATTACCAAAAGAAACATCTATTTGTGGGAAAAAATGACATAAATTTTATTTGAGTACAGTGCAGGACCGCACAATTGTCAATTAAAATAACTCAGTGCTGTAGCGCAAAAAATGGCCTGATCATGAAGGGGTTAAATCTTCCGGAGGTAAAGTGGTTAAATAGGAATGAAAACACTATACAATCTTAATTGGTACTGATCTTTGTGCAATCTCCATTAGATTAACCAGTACTTGGTAATATGAAGATAACCTTAACCTCCCTGGCTGTATGATCATGTCAGATTTTTGCGTCTAAAAGCGGTATATTGTTTTGCATAGAAATTTTGTGTTTTATATTGTAGGCCTGTAATTCTTAGTAATAACTCACTTAAATCTGTCCAAACAAGAGTCTAGTAGATATCCCGGGTATGATAAATTTTGAAACATGAAATCATACATTATAATATAATAAATAACTATAAATAATTATCAAAAATAATAACATTATAGTAATAAAATGTATTCAATAATGTAATCAAATCAAAAACACTGAAATTTGCTAATTTGCAGAATTGTCGCTGTCGTCACTTCAGTGGCTGATGATAAATTCCCCCAAAAATCAGTATAACTCAATTCTGCAAATGATTCTTATTTACTATCGCTGTTTTCTAGCTGATCAAAAAACACTTTTGATGTAAAGGGACACTTTTTGGTTGCCATGGAAGTCCTCAAGTTTCCAGGCAGAAAGAATGACATATATGATATAAAAGTGCATGCAGGTCACTGGACAAACCACTAGGGACAAAGGGGATGTGAAATGATTTCATACAGTAATGTAATCTTACAGATTACAGTGTACTGTATGTTTACTATGTGTTTCACTTTTTTAATTTGCCGCCGGTCTCTGCCCCCATGACGATGCTACACTGGCAGGGAACGGAGCCCGGCACACAGAGGCATCGGGCGGAAGACACAGCCCGCAGACACAGTGGGGGGACATCGCTGGATCCAGGGGACAAGGTAAGTAACACTGTCTGGATCCAGCGATGCGATCCCGAGTGTGGCTCGGAGTTACCGCTCTTGGTACAGAATATTCACCCCAAGCCACACTCGGGAATACCGCCAGGGGGGTTAAACAACTAATTCAAGAAGTATCCAATCAGGCAGGCTCTTGCACTACATAGTTGGTGGTACATCTAAAAGATAGTGTACAATCAGATTTGATGGTATATAGTAAGCTTGAGGCTGAGTCAGTGTATAAGAACAAGACAGGTGGATAGAGGAATCCTCTCTGCAGAGACGTTGTAATCTGATAAGGGGGACTCCTCTGCTGTCAGGATACATGCAAATGTAGAGCAGATGGAAGGCTTTCAGCAGGCTGTAGTCATGTGACAACGCGTTTAGAGCGTGGCACTTTATTAAGTCCTCCATGTCTGAAACGCATTGTCAAGACTTCAGCCTGCCCATCTGCTCTACCACCACATCTGTGTTACATCCCAAGCCTTGTTGTGGTGAGCCAGTCCGATATTGATCTGTGTTGGTGATGTCACATCCAGCTCGCCATTCGACTACACCAGCTGCACCATCCGGCAGTTTGGAGTCCTCTGACCGTTCGATTGGGGGCCTCTCCACATCACTGACCCTCATAGGCTTCAGTGGTCTGTCAACCCTTCCATTGGGTGGATGCCCATGCGACATCTGGCACCTATACACCTTTTGGTCACCCCCAGCACTGGCCCAGATATGTCTGAGTCAGCCTGCAGAGGTTTGGGTGAGATCAAGGTTCTTAATCAAGCATGATGTTTAACACTGATTGCATGTCAGCCATATTTTAACCATCTCCATTCTTGGAATCCTTTGACTTTGATTTTACACTAAATCTTTTAATCACAAACCATGGCATAGACATTTCTATGACTTTTCCGAGGTATGCCTCAAGTGGTTTGTAGCAATCACCTCCAAAGTGTTGGGGTTTGTACAACCACTGCATCTCTTATATCCATTTGCACTGCAGTAAAACATGATAAAAAGCAAGCATTACATCACGTTATTGCAACTTACGGTAATGCATGCACCGCACTGAAAATGTTTAATGTCATTAATTTTGAATAGCATCCCTACACACTGTAGCAGTGGGCAATACATCAGGACTGGAACACACCTGCTGTGTACCGGGGTGCGCTGCATAAAAGAAGGTCAAGTATGATTTTCCATGCCTTAAATTGGTTATAAAGTTAAAAGGTGTTTTTTCATTCTATGCATTAGTGCAATTGCAAACCTCAAACATGAAATATGAATAGAGTTGAGCGAACCTCTGGAAGTTCGGGTTCTGCTGGTCCGTCCGAACTTCGGGACAAAGTCCGGGTCCGGGTCCGGACGGAACCCGAACGATCGCACGGACAACGAACCCCATTGAAATCAATGGGGACCCGAACTTTTATGCACAAAAATGGCTGTAACAAAGTCCTGGAAAGCCCTAGAGGGCTGCAAAAGGAAGTAAAATGGGGGTAAGGGTAGGGCAAGTGCCCTACAAAAAAATGGGGACAGGGAAATAACTGTAAATATTTTTAAAAAAATAAAAACATAAAAAAAGCAAAAATGGAGGTGAATGTGGATCATCTTCAAACTGTGTCTGAAAAGTATTAATTAATGGTAGAAGCCATATAACTGTTCTAAAATCATCTTCAAACTAGGGCAAGTGCCCTACAAAAAAATGGG
>BLSH010345773.1:876211-907085 GCA_018402905.1 Glandirana rugosa | reverse complement strand
ACTCTTTGTTCCTAATTTGTTTACCAACCGCCCGTTGAGACCCGACCGTCCGTACCGACCGTCCGTTTAGACCCGATCGACCACCCGTTGAGACCCGACCCACTACCCTTGAAACGGAAAAGTAAACGTCGGGGAAGAGAATACTGTTGAAGTCCGCCTTCGAGAGAACGCTCTGTGAAATACATGTGAGTGCCCATATAGGCATGAACGTTCACATGCATTTCACTCACATGAATTCCGCCCTATACGGACATGATATCTCCCTACACGAAACAAGTATAAATCACAACTCGCTTGGGCCTGACATTGCAAGCCCAGGCATGGCTTCGAACGATTTTTGAAATGTCCGGGTCCGGGTCCGTGCCACGGACACCCGAAAGTTCGGTACGGACCCGAACGTTACAGTCCGGGTTCGCTCAACACTAAATATGAACAAAGCACATCCCTCTATAGTACAGGCATATCCCGCCTTAAGTACACTCACTTTACGTACACTTGCAAGTACGGATATACCCGTGAGTGTACATAAAGTGTCTCGCAAGAGAGCTTCCGCCTGAAGTTGTCATAAGAGAAGGGGCTGCAAATGAAAAGGCAAAGTTCCCATCACCCAGCCCAGAGTTGCCCACCAGCTAGCCCAGATTTGCCTGCCAGCCATGCCTGCCAGCCCAGAGTTGCCCGCCAACCATTTGTTTAATCCTTGTTTCTCACATGAAGCCAGTCACTTCACTGGGTATATGTAAGAGTTTACAATGACTTTAAGATAAAAAATATTTTCAGTAGTCCCCCCTGATCCCTGATACAGGAGTCCTGTATTGATCCAGAGTTGTGCCCATCAGCAGGTCTTCTCTCCCCTCTTCCCTCTTTCACAGGCTTCTGATGCTGTCAATCAAATACTGTGAGGAGGGAGGGAGCGGGGAGCACACTGTGTGTGTGTCAATGGACACACACAGCCCGGCTTGGGTGTGAGCCTGTATGCTTGCCACCATATGAGGCAACTTCCTATGATGGCAGACATAGAAGAGGAGGAGCCTAGAGCGTTGGCGATGGACCCCAGAAGAGGGGGTCGCTATGTGCAATACTCAATATGAGATCTTTTTTATTTTAGCAAAAATAAACAATTAGACTTTACAACCACTTCAATGCAATACACTTTAATACATGGTAATGTACTCCATTGGACCTGTCGCAAAGGGAGCTTTAAAATGTTTCCAAAAGGAAAAAAATAGACCTGTTGCTGTAACTGCTTAAAAAGTGTCAAACTTTATTTTTAACAATGTAGTGAAATTCTGCACAATTTCACTACAGAAGGAACAGCACTGTTATCCTGTTAAAGGAAATGGAAAAACAATGGGTTCATAATTAAACAGATAGAAATCATTAATCAAGGTACCTGCATAGGGCTGATCAAGAACCATCTAATGTCTATTGGTACCTTTACAGCTGCAGAAAACTAATTTCTAGTCTTCGGTACAGATGTGTCTGAGATTAATTACAAATTAATAGGAAATAGTATCTAATAGTGTCTTCATATTGTTGTAGCTGGTTCTTACTAACCCTTTCCTATAGATGCAGAACCACCCAAGAACGAAAATCATAAATAAAAGCCATGCACCCAGATGTACTTGAACAATAAGTAATAGAGTTTATATAATAAATTGTTATTCATTTTCAAGACAAGAAGAAAGTTGCACATACAAAGTAGCATATAAGCATATAAAGCAAAGGCAATGAGACAGGAATACATGGGTAAATATAAATGTAAATGTGTCTGACCTAATTTGGAACATTGGCCTGCCATGGGCACCCACAACCGGCAGAACTCTGTTATCCATTTCCTGATTGTTTGAGAGCAGGAGGGTCCCCCCCTGCCTGCACCCCAACAGGGAGCATACTGTGCCGGACAGATGGGGAGCCATCTCTCCCCCATAGAATGTCGTCTGCATAGCAACATCACATCGGACAGCAGAGAATATTAATTGCGGCTATATAGCGGTCAGATAGCCCAAAATCAATCTGTAGCCTGTTATAACTTTAAGTCTTTGATGAACCACCTTTGCATATTACTAAAAAGAAGAGGTCAAAATAGTTGAGAGATAGGGCGCATGCGTGGCGCGGAGCGAAATGGACGCCTGAGCTGAGAGCTCCGCTCTTCACAGGGACATTTGGGTCTCCTTGAGGGCCTTACAGCCACGGACTATCACCTCTTTTATCACGCCTCGCACCCTACCACACCGGTGCATGCCGTCGGCAAAGAAAAAAGGACGGGTTTCGGCTCAGAAGTCGCTGACACACTATTTACTCCGGGCCCGGGAACAATACAGCATGGCTCAAAATGGCGCTGCCTCACCGCCCCACACTCAACATCCTCCGGCTTCTCCTCTACCCCAGATCCCGTGTTCTCCACATACTTCAACGAGTGAGTACCCGATGGCTCTCTCTAAGGCTGATCTAGATGCAAGCTTAGAAACCATGTACAATAAGTTGGCTGCTAAGTTTCAGTCCGAGCTGCACAAGACATCACATGCTCTATCGCAGGAGATCGCCACCTTGGGAGGCCGAACGGACAGACTCGAAACGAAACACGATGAGCTAGCCTTGGCTTACAACGATCTTTCTAGAGAACACAAAGCTCTAACCGCGGCCTTCACACAAATGCAGTCTCAGATCGAAGACCCCGACAACCGAAACCGAAGGCATAACCTTCGTTTAAGAGGAATCCCTGAGACGATTACCGAACTGATCCCCACTGCAATCAAGCTGTTCAAATCTCTACTTCCAGATTGTGAATCGTCGGCTTTCACTTGCGATCGTATCCACAGAGCCCTGAGACCGAAACCCCCTTCAGTCAAGCCTCCAAGGGACATTGTTCTCTGCATGAAGGACTTTTTGATTAAGGAGGAGATCCTGCGTGCAGCAAGGAACACCCCTAGGATTACCCTGGACAGCTACACGGTCCAGATCTTCCCAGACATCTCTCCAACCACCTTGGACAAACGAAGGGGCTTCAAGGAAATCACCGCAGCGCTTCAATCTGCCAGGATCAAGTATAAATGGGGCTTTCCTTGTGATCCCTCATAATGGATCAACATACATAGCCACTTCTATCCTCGAAGGCCAGGAAATCCTCGTGAAATTATGCCTTTTGGATGCAGTAGCTGTTCAGCGCCCACATCCGACCCCAAGACCATCCCGAATTTGGCACACTCCCTCCCCTGGACACAACCGCAGACTAATTTGTCTTGAAGCAGGCCAAGGATGGTAGTGATGATGGTCTACATTCCTTTTGACTGCATGACACCTACATTCGCTCTTTTCTGTAGACTCTCGGGAGCCCATTCCCCTGTGCTAAAGCATGTTTTCCCCACCTGGCAATGGTAACACACACCTATGGACTATTTCACACTGCCTACTTCACTTTTTTGCTCTTCTCTATCACTTTTGGTCATGTTACAGGCTAGGTCTGAGACCTGAGAGTCTCAGTGCGTTTTTTTTTTCTCTCAGGATTGTTTTTTTATCCTAACCCATTTTCATGTTTTGATATTTTGTTCTTTTGGGACCACTGGTTTATTTATAATGCGACCTATCTGTACTTAATTCCTTGTAAGCGCTGTATGCAAGATTGTCTCCCTTGGCTATCTGTATCCTGGCAGCGAGCTCCGGCCTACCTTTCTCGGAATGACGGGTGCTCTGTGTTGATTTGGCCTGTCTACCCGGAGGGCCTGTCTGGTAATTCTAATATGGGTATGATGTGCTCCCCTCAGCCTGGTGGATATGTCTGTTAGATGTGTCTCTCACAATGTTCACGGCCTAAACTCTCCTCAGAAGAGACGGAAAGCCTTTTCAACATATAAGCAGATGCAGGCTAAAATACTGCTGCTACAGGAGACACATTTCACAGCAACCTCACATCCTAAATTTTTTAACAGGGCATACCCTCAGGCATTTTTTACAGTACATTCCACTAAGGCTAGAGGGGCAGCTATCTTTTTGCATGCATGTTTATAGAGATAAGGACAGTAGATTTGTTATTGTGAAGGGCTCTCTGCACGGTAGGGAGCTCACAATTGCTAGTATATATGCCCCCTGTGACCCACCGGTCTCCTTTTTTGCATCCTTCTTTGAACTCCTGCATAAATATAATTCCCCACATGTCATTATAGGGGGGGACTTTAATATGGTAGCTAATGCCACTCTGGATAGAAGTAGTAACTCCTTGAACGCAAAAGCCTTCCCAAAATCCTTTCATCAGAGTTTGGTAAACTTCCAACTGATAGACTCCTGGCGAGCTCACAATGTGGACTGCAGAGAGTTCACATTTTACTCTCACCCACATAGGAGTTATGCCAGATTAGATTATATCTTCGCCACCCCAGTGATTTTGGCAAACTCCACTGAAGCCTCTATTCACGCATGCGCGTGGTCAGACCACCAAATAACCTCTTTTTCCACAAAATTTATCAAACTAGCCCCTATGACACACTCCTGGAGACTTAATGAGGCCTTAATCTCGGACCCAAGTGCAGAGGCAGAGGTCTCGCAGGCGGTCACAGATTACTTTGAGCTCAATGGCACCCCTGAGACCTCCATCTCCACGTTGTGGTTAGCCCACAAAGCGGTTTTAAGGGGGAAGCTGATCAGCCTAGCCTCGGCTCGCAAACGGCAAGCGGCGGCAAAAATCCTTTCCCTGACCAAGGAATTGAATGATTTATTTAAAGACACTTCTAAGCTTGATTTAGAGTCCACCAGAAGCGCCATTGACCAGAAAAGGTTGGAGTTGGATTCTTTGCTCTCCTCCAAGACAGAGAAAGCTTTACGTTGGTCTAGAGCTAGATTCCTGCTCCATAACAATACAGCGTCAACCCTTTTCGCCAGGAAGCTGAACCAATCCATATCTCCCCCACATGTCTACAAATTAAAATCGGCCTCGGGTGGTGTCACTTCGCATCCGCAGGAGGTCCTAGAGATATTTAAAACATTTTATTCCTCACTGCTGGCCCCCGTAACAGCGCAACCCTCCCCATCCAGTATGGCGTGGTTTGCTGATATCCCAATTCCCACTATAACCCCTTCACAATCAATTGCTCTAAACTCCCCCATCACCCAACAGGAGGTACTAAAAGTCATAGGCTCTCTCCGGAGGAGTTCTGCTCCTGGCCCGGAAGGATTTTCTGCCCTTTACTACAAAAAATTCTCCTCCCAGCTGGCCCCTAGACTGACCCAATTGTTTAATTATATTCTTCAAGGGGGTGACATCCCTGAGGAGATGCTACTAGTAAATATGACCCTTATCCCCAAACAGAATAAGGATCACACCTCGCCACAAAATTACAGGCCAATCTCGATCATCAATAATGACCTAAAGATCTTTAGTAGAATATTAGCAGATAGACTGGCTACAGTTATTCCGTCCCTCATTTCCCCATATCAATCTGGTTTTATCCCTCATCAGTTAATCACGGACAACATTAGACTTGCTACTAACATCATTCAGAATGCCAATGCAACCTCTAGTAGATTGCTGTTGTTGAGCCTGGATATACACAAGGCTTTTGACAGTGTATCCTGGAGCTATCTTTCCCCCTTGCTGCAGCGCTATGGGATATGTGGGGAATTCCTGCACGCATTTCAGGCGATGTATGCAAACCCGCAGACTAGAGTCAGAATACCAGGCTGCAGCTCGGACTTCTTTAGGCTTGGGAGGGGCACCAGACAGGGGTGTCCATTATCACCCCTGATCTTTGCCCTTGCCATTGAACCCTTGACCACAGCTATATTGAACCACCCAGATATTTCTGGTTACTCAATTCACTCCTCGACCTTCAAGCTCTGCTTATATGCGGACGACGTTCTACTTTTTCTCATCAACCCCTTAGTCTCTCTGCCAAATTTGCTTAAAATTTTATCTCATTTTGCTGAAGTCTCGGGGTTAGCGGTCAATGTTGCCGAATCAGTGGCCCTCCCGGTGGGATTTGCCTCTCCTGAGATTGAGAATATGAAGGACTCCTTTCCCTTCATTTGGCCCGGATCCTCCATCTCCTACCTGGGGATCACTATCACTAAAGAATACAAATCACTATTTGCAGCCAATTATCCCCCTTTGATAGCAAAGATGAAGAGGCTTCTGAACACCTGGTCCTCCTACCGCATCTCCTTTTTGGGGAGAGCGATGGCAGTTAAGATGACGTTGCTTCCGAAGCTTCTTTATCTATTCCGGGCACTCCCCTCACTGGTTTCTAAAACATATATACTAAAAATTCAAACACTTTTGAACAAATTTATATGGCAGCAGAGGCCCCCTAGATTTGGTAGGGCGGTCCTTTATGGTCCCAGCAGGGCCGGAGGACTGGGGGTCCCACAGTTATGGCTTTATTATTTAGCCAGTAGATTCTCTCAGCTGGCTCAGTGGAACATACAGGACTTGGGGGTCCCCTGGGTCAGGCTGGAGAGAGTCTCGATCGCACCTTTGTTTCTCCCGGGTCTGATGTGGGCCTCAGTTTCCCCTCCCACGGAACTCCTGGGCAAGAATCTGGTGGTACAACAGTCCTTGAGGCTCTGGAAGGATTATAGTCATAAATTTAATTTGATCTCCAAGGCTCCGTTGGGGGCATCTTTTCTGGGAGATTGCAGATTTCAAGCCACCTTTTACAGTCCTGGAGATTACGCGATCTGGCTATCTAAAAACCTGACAACCCTGAAACATTTTCGGGGCAGGACGGGTTTCTGCACCTTCTCCCAGCTCCAGGAACAATATGACCTCCCTGACAGGGAACTATTTCACTATCTACAAATAAGGCACTTTTTTTTGACACACTATGGATTGCCCTCTGCAGATACTCACATGGGGTTCGAATGGTTGTGCCACAACAATCCCAGAGGGAAAGGGTTAATCTCGAACCTATATAAAATGCTCACCACCCCGGTGGTGGATACTAAATTGAAATATGCTTTTAGCTGGGAGGGGGAGCTAGGTGAAGCCTGGGACCTCCCTGAGTGGGACACACGCTGGCAGAACATACGTAAATGCACATACTCTCTAACTGTTAGGGAAACAGCCATTAAAGTGTTGACTCGCTGGTATTATACCCCATCTAGGCTTAACAAGATTTTTCATCACTCCTCCCCATTATGTTTTCGGGGTTGCGCCTCACCAGGCACATTCTCCCACATGTTCTGGCACTGCCCCCTACTCCGGTCTACCTGGGATAGGGTGGAGGAGCTGATGGAGAAGTTAGCTGGTAAACGGCTGAACTTGACCTTAACACAAGGTCTTTTATATGCATCCATTCCAGGCATCCCTAGGCAGCTTCAGCTGGTACATACTATATGCGGGGGGTACAGTGGACGGTTGCTCTTAACTGGAAGAAGCCCACTGTTCCCTTCCCTCAAGTGGTATCACGTGTAGATCAGATTATGCTCACTGAAAAGATCTACCACACACTACATGACTCAAACCAGACATATGATGCCAAATGGAATCTTTGGTTTATATATCGCTTGCAGAATTAGTGTTGTTTTCGATATTCATCTATGTACAGATCTTTAACAGATTGTAACTGAATGGTCCCATTATGTTTTTACCTTTATCTCTTTCACCTTGCACTATTGTTTTTTTTTTTTTCTTTTTCCTCTCTTATCTGACATTTGTTTCTCTTTTATTTCTATGTTTTTTCTTCCACTCAACTAGGCCTTAATTCCGTATTTTCCCCTCTCTGTCACTACAGGTTTAAATAATGTTTGCAGTTCTGTAATCGCATCAAGGGTTTATACTTGCCCTTTATGTCGGTTAGACATTAACATGAAGTTTGTTTAGTTTAACAACATTCTGCATAACTCGCAATATGCTGTTGATACTTATTTGACCTCATCCGTGATGCAGTTTTCTTTTTGTATATTTCAGTATCATGCAAAACCTGTATACTCTATTTACTTTCAATAAAACATACTCTTTAAAGTAAAAAAAAAAAATAGTTGAGAGATAAAGAAGAGAATTAGAGAAGTAAAGAAGAGGGGCTAGAATAGTGACAAAGAGAAGAGATATAGATAGGGGAATTAAAGATTAGGTCAAGAAGTTCCCAGCCGGCATGGGGTGAAAGACTTTAAGATAACTATCCAAAACAATATTTATGGTATGATATACAGTGTGACACGCTGCTATTACTAAAGCTAATACTGAGGGCCTAGGGTATAGGATGAGTGGTCGGCAAAGATGCGGGGGAACCCCCCTTCAACACCGGATCAGGGGATGAGATAGTATTTTTGTAGGTGCTTGTGGTCTTAAATTCAAACCATGAGGCCCAGATTTTGGTGTGTTTGCCAGATTCCCCTCTCGACAGGTATGTAAGTTCTTCCATATAGCACAAATCATTCACCTTTTGCAACCAAAGTTTACTGGAGGGTGTCTGTGGTTTGTTCCACATAAGAGGAATAAGGGAATCGGCCGCGTTAAGAAGGTGTGGTGTCATGGAACGCTTATATTGACCAATAGTTTCTGTGGTCATGTGAAAGAGTACAGTCCAGGACTCCAGAGGGAGAATGGATCCAGTGATTGAGTTGATGAATCTGAGTATTTCAGACCAGTATGGCCTGATAAGTGGGCAGTGCCACCATATATGCGCATGTGAGGCCACTTGACCACAGTTCCTCCAGCATAGAGCAGGGTTGGTGGGAGAAATATGGTGCATTTTGGTTGGTGTGTAATACCCCCTTGCAAGCAATTTATAGTTTGTCTCTGCCGTTTTTGAGGAAATGGAGGAAGTGTGGGTGAGGGCTAGTATTTTGTCCTTTTGGGTGTCCGTTAGTGAGGTGCTTAGCTCATTTTCCCAGCGGTTAAGATATTCCGGGTAGCCGTGATATTGTAGGGAGATGAGAGCCTTGTAAAATTGTGATATTACATGTAACGGAGGTTCCTTTGGAAAAAAGATGGCCTCGATGGCTGTAAGCTCACGGACAGATTTTAGTGGCTGTGGTAGAGATTGAATAAACTGCTTAAGCTGTGAGTACCTCCAACGTTCTATGAAGATATTCGATCTTGAGCTAACAATGGATTGTAAAGGTTTAAGAGAGTTGGTTTGGAGGACATGGTGTAGGCAGAGACGGCGATCAGAGGACCATGTATTAAATCCCTTATCCAATTTGCCCGGAAGGAAATAGTCATGGTTCGTTAAAGGCATAAGGGGGGAATTATAGGACCAGGAAAGTTTCTTGTGCAGTGTATCCCAGGAGGATAACAAGGAAATCGTTAGGGGGGAGGCTGAAGGTGAAAGAAATCTGTACCTGGGAGGGATCCAAGGAGTGCCATCCAATTCTGTGCCACTTAGTTAATATTCTAGTCTGACCCATAATTTGCTATCTCTTTTGTATTTCCAATCTGAAACTCTACCTAGGACAATAGCATAATAATACATTTTCAAGTCTGGTAGGGCCAGACCCCGAGATCCCTTAGAGCGGAAGAGAGTAGCTCTGGAGATTCTGGGGCGTCTGCTCCCCCAGATGAAGCGGGAAATCATGGTTTGAAGTGTTATAAAGAAGCCAGGTGGAATCCCCATGGGTATCATCTGGAATAGAAAAAGGATGCGAGGGAGGATATTCATCTTAATCACTGCTATTTTCCCCAGCCAGGAGTGGAAGAGGTAGGACCAGGATCTAAGATCTTTTTTAATGGTATTCAGTAGGGGAATATAATTACATCTGAACAGGGAATGAAGATGAGGGGTCAAATGGATGCCCAGGTATTTTAGGGTTGTCGACTGCCAGCGGAACGGTAGTATTGATTTTAGCGATGAGACCATTGAACTGGAGACATTAATGTTTAGAATTTCCGATTTGGTCATATTAATTTTAAAATTGGACAAAGCTTGAAATTCTTGTAGAGCTGACATGAGGTTGGGTAAAGAAATGCAGGGTTGTTGAGTATAGAAGAGGATATCATCCGCATACGTCGCATATTTATGTGATTCTTGGCCTACAGTTATTCCATGAATGTTGGGGTTGCTTCTGATAGAGGCTAGAAATGGTTCCAGGGATATGGCAAACAACAGGGGTGACAATGGGCACCCCTGTCTAGTGCCGTTCCCTAATGCAAAGGGCTCACTCAGTACCCCATTCATCCTGACCCGCGCCGTTGGGCAGGAGTACATTGCGAATATCCTATCCAACATCCGGGGGCCAAGGCCGAAGTGCTGTAGGGTCAAGCGAAGATAGGTCCAGTCCACCCTATCAAATGCCTTTTTGGCATCAGTAGACAAGAGAAGGGTGGGCTTGCCGTTTCTGCGGGTAAAGTGAATTAAGGAAAGAGTACGTAATGCATTGTCTCTGGCTTCCCTTCCTGGTATGAATCCTGATTGATCTGCCAAGACCCATTTAGGTAAAAGGGGAAGCAGTCTATTCGCCAATACCTTGGCTAGAAGCTTCATATCCACATTTAATAAAGAGATAGGGCGATAACTCCCGCAGTTCGTGGGATCTTTGTTAGGTTTGGGCAAAACTGTGATTTGTGCTGTAAGTGATTCCGGGCGGGGGGTTGAAGTTGCAGTTATGGAGTTGGCGTATTTAGTTAATCTAGGCAAAAGAACCTCACTGAATTTTTTATAATAGGAAGCGGTAAACCCATCAGGACCTGGGGCTTTCCCCGATGGCATTGATTTTAAGGCTAGCTGGAATTCTTCTAATTTAAAATCTGATTCCAGAGCCTCAAGGACCTCAGAGGGTAGTATTGGCGTTTGTGAGTTGCCGAGGAAGTCAAGGATTTTTTTGTGCCTATTTCCGGGGGGAGATGGCCCAAGTCACCCTTCACGTTGTACAGATCTGAATAAAAGTCCCTAAAAGCATCAGCGATTTGTCGTGAATTGTGGGCCATCCCCCCACCCGGCAGTTTAATTTTAGATATGAAATTAGCCGTTTTCTTGGCTTGAAGGGAGCGTGCGAGTTGTTTACCGGGCTTATTACCCCACTCGTGTATTTTTTGGGCCACCGAGTAATATTTCCTATTCATGTCAACTTGTAGAAGATTTCTAAGTTCTTCACGTTGCAGAGTGAGCTCCGCCAGGTGTGAAGCGTGAAGGGACAATTTGTGTTTTCGCTCCAGGTCAGTGACCTTTTTCAGCTTGTCCTTAAGCTCCGTGTTGTGTTCCCCTTTTTTTCTAGCCCCCAGTTCTATGAGTACTCCCCTCATAGTGGGTTTATGGGCTTCCCAGATCAGTGATTGGGGAGATCTTTGTTTGACATTTTCTTTAAAAAATAGCTCTATCTTTTTGGCAATGGAGGCTGTGTCCACTGGATTAGATAACAGTGAATCATTTAGTTTCCAGTTGTTCGTGTGCATAGGGAGGGAGGGGAGAGACGGCCGGGCTGTCACAGGAGCATGGTCAGATAAGGTTGTTGTGCCTATGGAGGCCGAGCGTAGTAGTGGAAGATGGAAATGATCTATGAAGATATTATCTATACCGGAATATGTGTTATGTGTTTTAGAAAAATATGAATAGTCCCTTCCTTTAGGGTGAAGTTTTCGCCAGACATCCATGAGTTGAGAGTCATGGAGTCCTTCCTTTATATGAGATATACGTTTAAAGGGTATCGAGGACTTGCCTGACGAGGTGTCCATAATGGGATCGAGGGGCATATTAATGTCTCCAGCTAGTATGGTCAATCCCTCTGTGAATTCGGCTAACCTCGACAATACCTGGGATAAAAAGACGGGTTGGTTTATGTTTGGGGAATAGATGTTAGCCAGAGTACATGGGACATTACCTATAAACCCACGTAGGAAAAGGTATCTACCGTGATCCTCCGTTTCCATTGTAGTGAGACGAAAGGAGACACACATGCTGAACCCAATGGCAACTCCCTTGGCTTTATTAGTGTCCGAAAGACTATAGTACCACTGAGGAAAGTGCGGGGAGAGAAGTTTAACGTTGGTGGTGTGAGTCAGGTGAGTTTCCTGTAGAAATGCTATAGAGCAGGAAGCTCTTTTTAGCTCCCTCAAGACTTGATGTCTTTTCGCCGCCACGTTTAGCCCTCTTACATTATATGTGAGCACATTTAAGTTAGCTATGGGGATAGCGGTGTGTCTCCGAATGGGTCATTCAACCAGCCTTGCCGGGAAGAAGAGAAATTAGTGAAAGAAGTAGGATAGAGAAGGAAAGGAGAGAGACAAGAGAAACAATATGCTTCAGGAACAAAACATAGTAAAACATGTAAGTAATACAAAGCAAATTCACGGGTTTTTGAAAAGTCACGCATTTTACTGCGGTGATCCCATAAGGGACGGCGAGGTAGGGCCAGCAGGAGACCCCCAGGCGGCGCATACACCGCCGGCGGTCCCCAGCATCCCGTCCCCACCGACCCCAAGGGGAGGGGGTCTGTCACTAAGAGCAATTGCTTGTAACACATCAAGTGAGAGACGTCCTTTTAGCAAGGCCTTTAACGGCTTATTTTATAAACCATTTACATAACAATATATTTGACAAAGTGCCTCTGACAACGAGGAAGATATACTGTATAACTGTTTAAGGAAGGGAGAAGGAAAGAACCGTATGAATACAGAAAAAACTGGGTAACATGTGTATTTAACTAGAGTATGTTGGGCCTCATATGTGACTGTTGAGGGTCAATGAAGCTGGGTGGCTATGTAACCACAGTCATATTCCTCTCACCCAAGCGGGCAGAGGCCCCGAGGGGGAGGGAGGGGTAAAAACCAAAAAAGTAAGTGACCCAGTCATGCATTGAAGTGTTAGAGGTCCCAGTCAGTTTGAGAAATAGAGAAGCGTTAACTTGAAGCCTGAAAGACAGGGGAGATCTCACCCATTTTTCTTTGAAGATGATCCCGGAGTTGCATTGCGCTTCCTTTTAGAGGGGGTCTGGCAACCATAGGATTCAGATATGGGTTGAAAGGAGGGGATTTGATTCTGCCATCCCGGTAACTCCACGTGAGCCATGTTGAGGTCTTTCAGAAACGTCGGAAGGTCTTGGGGAAACTGTAAAGTAGAGGAAGTGGCAATCAGACACGCTGGAAAGCCCCATCTATATGTCGCACCGTCTGACCGTAGCTGGTCTAATAAAGGCCGTAGCGCGCTGCATCTTTCCAGGGTTTCCTTTGAGATATCCGGGTAGATGGTTAACTTAGCGCCATTAAAGTCTATGTCGGAGGAGCCCCGCAGCTTGACCATGATGCCATTTTTCTCCTCATAGTAGTGAAGACGGCATATCACGTCCCTTGGCAAGTCTGTATTGAGGTTGCGCGGTACCCTGTCAAAGCGCAGAGTCTCAGTCACCGGCTTACCCAAGACGGTATTTAGAATGCCGCTGATTGTGGGTTACAGGTCATCGTCCCTAGTTGCTTCAGGGAGCCTTTTTGTTTTTGATATCTTCCAATTTATATAAGGTGGCACGATGAGCAATTGCAAGTCTGGTTACCATGCTCTGCAGCTCCCTGATCGCCTCATCTTGTATATCTTGCTGCTTCACTGTCTCCTCCACACGTGTGAGCAGGTGTGCCATATCCGTTCTCACGGCCATACATTCTTTTTTCATGGCTTTTTCAAAGCTACAGAACATGCCTGCAATTTCCTCTTTGAGTCCACTTACCAGGGAGACCATGTCAGAGCCTGCTGGAGAACCCGGGTCCTCCATCATTTCCGAGCCCTGGGAAGAAGCCAGCGAGCAGCCGCGGGAGGAGGTGTGAACAGAATGGGAGTGACTCGGCCGCAAGGCTTTAGCCTTGCTGCGCGGTGTTGTAGATTCAAGCTGCTCAGTGGCAAGGAAGTGTTGGATTGAACCTGAGGTAGCTAGTTTTGCTGCCGAGCCCTTCCCCGACTTTTTACTGGAGTTGGCACAAGCAATAGGGCCTTTAGATGGCCCTGTTGTCAGAGAAAAACAGGCCTGCTATCGGGCGAAGCTCTCACTGCATAAGTCCTTACAGTCCCATGTAGAGACTGTGCTCCCTGGGTGTATTTAAATAGCTTGACAAGTGTCTCTTATTGTTGGGCTCTTTATTAGTAGAGTGGATCTCCTAAATTAGGTTGACAGGATCAGGTTAAATAGTGCCAATGTGGCTGAGACTAGCTAGTGTTATCAGATAATGTTAGAGCAGGCCTGGGTGTATCAATATGGCCGCCTGATTTTTCTTTTAATACTTTCCCAACTTATTGCTGGCCTCCAGTCGCCTGGGGACGACCAGATAATGCCTTCTGGGGCAGATTATCCCCCTGGTGGTGGGTATTAGGGCCTGAGAGGGCAGATGGGGCCCTGCGGGAGCTGTATATGGCGCGGCCTGTGCCGCCGCGAGTAGGCCGCAA
Source organism: Glandirana rugosa (assembly GCA_018402905.1). NCBI lineage: Eukaryota > Metazoa > Chordata > Amphibia > Anura > Ranidae > Glandirana > Glandirana rugosa. The sequence continues at coordinate 892,794 of BLSH010345773.1, read as the reverse complement.
AAGCCGGGGCCTCAATTTATGGATGCCACGGACCGGAGCTACCGATCCGCGGAATAAAGGTCTCTGGTCGTGGCTGCAGGGACTGGGAGGCTGATGATGTTAAAGGTGCCTCTTACCCAAGTCCCCAGATGAAGGATACCACTGGATTTACATCCTGAGCAGGGAGCTCCTCTGATCCTGATCCCTCGCGGGGGGCGTGGCCTGGACGCAAGAGATCCCTCTTGCGTCCAGGCCACGCCCCCAATAAGTAATAGAGTTGATCGAACACCTGGAAGTTCGGGTTCTGCAGGTTCGTCCGAAAAAGTCCGGGTTCGGGATCGAACTTGACCCGAACTTTATCCCGGACCCCGAACCCCATTGAAATCAATGGGGACCCGAACTTTTAGGCACAAAAATGGCTATAATAAAGTCCTCGCAAGTCTTAGAGGTCTGCAAAAGGAAGGAAAATGGGGGTAAGAGTCGGACAAGTTTCCTACAAAGAAATGGGGATAGGGAAATAAATTAAAATGATTTTTAAGCTAAAATGACATTAAAAAAATAAAAAATGGAGGTGGATGTGGAGTTGGAGGTTGAGGAGATGGTGGAAGTGGCGGTGGAGGAGGAGGAGGTAGCCAACACTGTTTTTTTATTTTTGTGCAAGAAATGCACCACTGGCCGCAAATGTAGTTTTTGGAATATTTTTTTTTTAAACCAGCAATGTAGACATTTTTTTTATTTTTGTGCAAGAAATGCACCGCTGGCCGCAAATGTCGTTTTTAGAATTTTTTTTTTTTTAAAACCAGCAATGTAGACATTTTTTTATTTTTGTGCAAGAAATGCACCATTGGCCGCAAATGTAGTTTTTGGAATTTTTTTTTTTTTAAACCAGCAATGTAGACATTTTTTTTATCTTTGTGCAAGAAATGCACCATTGGCCGCAAATGTCGTTTTTGGAATATTTTTTTTTTAAACCAGCAATGTAGACATTTTTTTTTTATTTTTGTGCAAGAAATGCACCGTTGGCCGCAAATGCAGTTTTTGGAATTTTTTTTTTTTTAAACCAGCAATGTAGACATTTTTTTATTTTTGTGCAAAAAATGCACCATTTGCCGCAAATGTCGTTTTTGGAATATTTTTTTTTTTTTAAACCAGCAATGTAGATGTTCTTTTTAATTTTGTGCAAGAAACAATAATCTGTCCCTTAAAGCAACAGTTGGAACCTTCCCTATAGAACTTGGAGATGATTTTAGAACAATAATCTGTCCCTCTAAGCAACAGATGGAACCTTTCCCTATAGAACTTGGGGATGATTTTAGAACAATAATCTGTCCCCATAAGCAACAGCTGGAACCTTTCCCTATAGAACTTGGAGATGATTTTAGAACAATAATCTGTCCCTCTAAGCAGTAGAATCTACCTAGTCCAGTCCAGTCCAGACTAGACCTAGTCCAGTCAGATCGTTCTGTGCAGCAGGATGAGGTCTGCAATCTGTCCCTCAAAGCAGCAGTACTAGTAATCTCTACCTAGTCCACAATCAGATTGTTCAGTAATGTAGGATGAGATGTTATATAATATCTGCAATCTGTCCCTCACAAAGCCAGCAGCATCCTCTCCCTAAACTAGCCTGAGAGCATATGACATGCAGCACGGTGACTCCAGCCCCATATAGAGGCTGGGTCACATGATGCACTGGCCAATCACAGCCATGCCATTAGTAGGCATGGCTGTGATGGCTTCTAAGGGCAAACTAGTGAAACACTTATTGATTGGCTGCCCTTGGCAGCTATTCAACACGTGGAATAAAATACCAGAACCCCGAACCCGGACCCAAACTTTTTTTGAAAGTCCGGGTCCCAGACACCCCAAAGTTCGGTACGGACCCGAGCTTTACAGTCCCGGTTCGCTCAACTCTAATAAGTAATTAATAAGGACACCAAGTACAAAATCGGTTTCCTCCCTGTGCTGAAGAATTGGGTGGAATGTTCCTTTTAAAACTGTTAGAAGAGTTTGTGAAGTATTAAATCACAAAGGTTTTATGCACTTTAATCATTATAATTTATTTAAACAGAGGAAAGCAAGCACCAAATCCATAGGGCGGAGCAGACATTTTACCAAATAAGGAAACAAAATACCTTTCCTTGTCTTCTAAATGGAAACTTAGATTACCTTTCTGGACAGATGTTCTATTGTGTATTCTTTTCTTCTTAGTTACTAATATTATTACTTGTTCATTTTGTAAAAATTAGACTTGTGCATGATGGAGAATTTTGTTTAGTTTCATTTGGTTTTCATTTGTAAATCACATAATTTCATACTGTTATATTCGTTATGTTATGTTAATTCATTTTCAGATAATTTGATATTTCTGTAGAGTATAGATATTCGTTTTAACAAATCAATTAGTTTTCGGATACTTTGTTATTTATGCATGTATATACTGTATTCGTGATAACGATTCATAGTTCGGAAAGTCGTTTGTTTATTGAATCCAGTAGCACACACAATGACAATATATCTTTTCCTATGCTCAAACACAAAACAACACCCTTCTCACAAAATTAGTCAGCTGATCGGACTGTAAGATTACTCCAAGTTGACCTTTCGTTTTATTAGACCTTTAACGAATTATGCCGAATTAATTTGTTATTTTCGCTATTATTTCTTTCGTATTAGTTGAAATTCGTTATTTCTTTCTTCGGACATTCGGATACATCCGAATGTCCGAAAGATGCAACATTTGGCTGAGTTTTGATTCATTATGAAACAAATTGCACATGTGTAGTAGAAATGTACTAGGAAAATGATTCTGATTATGGTCATTGGATTTCAGATTAAGGTCTCATTCACACATGTGGCCTATTTTACTGCCCCCCCTTGACCACCTGCCTGAACACTTACATGCAGCCGTTCACAGTTATACACATTCCATGGCCATAATGCTGTGGTTCTCAGAGGGGAAAGGAGGAAGAAATCTCTAGTGCCACACATCCACAGAATCCTATAATGATAATGAGAGTGGCAACCTCAGCCTGAGCTCCAACCAGGCCACACCCCAGCGCATTTCGATCTGCCTTCACAGATTAATCATAGGGCTCCATGATTAAGCTCCAGAGGTGGAGCAAAACACATTGGGGGCATGACCTAGTGGGAGCCCAGGCTGAGGTTGCCACCTTCTACCATTATAGGATTCGATGGATGTGTGGTACTATGGATTTTTTCCTCCTTTCTCCTCAGTGATCACAGGAGCTTGGATGAGCTCAATTCCTCACCGGCACTCCCACAGCGGATGCAGAACTACTCATACTACTCCCCATATTGATTGAGCCTGAGTGGCACATTAACTTATCATGGATGCTGTCGTTCTCAGCTATGGGAAAAAATTAAACAGCCACCAAAGGTGACAAATGCAGGCCTATGGGGTTGCTCCATGACTACCCTGCAACTATGTACAATATTCTTATAATATAGTAAGGGAAATCAAGAAAACAAGTAGTCAGCAGATATATATTTTCATCTTTATTACTTTTTCCAAGTTGTCCCCTGCCAGTAATACTGGTACAGTGAAGAGAGATGTATAGTTGAGAGTCAGGTTTATTTTTTTATTCTTCAGTGAAAAAGAAAGACAATATGTTTTGGGGCTTAACCTATGCCCTGTATCAGGGCTTGTGAAGGTTAGGGGCTTAAAGAAAGCTGAGCTGAAGACAGGTATCTTGGAGTAGATTTCTCATTGGTTATTGCAATAAAAAGTTTATTGAAAGTTGTTGAAATCACATAAATATAACTATGTGTAGGATCAGTATTACCGCCTGTATAATTTACAGTAGATGTTAAAGCAGAACTCCAACTTTCTGTTCACTAGAACCAAATGAAAGGATCAGTCCCAGCATAGATTATACCTCTGTACCATGTTGCTCTGATGTCAGTAGATCCTCTGATAATCTGGGTTTAGGTAAGGCTGTGTACCATGTGACATTCTGTCTGTATGTAGACTTAGTGCCTTTCAGCCACTTCCTGCAGCATCTGAAGCCTAGAACACACCCCTCTGTAGTCTTTCAGTCTGTGCAAATGATGCAACTTCCTTCACAGCACTTATGGTGGGTGGTATTGAATATGCCATTAATTAGCATTCAGTCCCACCCAGTCACATCTACAGGAAGAGTCCAGACTCATCAAGTCCTGCCTCACAGGTCACACCCTCCCAGAGCCTGAACCATCCCTGTAACTACAGAGGTTCAAAGCATGATGGGACATGTAGTATCAGGACCGATAAAGGAAGGAAACAGGGAAGTCAGAGAACTTTGAAATTCAGAGAGAAGAGAAGGAGTGGCGTCACAGACACAGAAACCTGCCTTTTACTGCTAAATGAGTTAAGATACAGATAAAATGACACTGGGGTTGTGATTCATGTACATGTACAATGCATCTGTTATTTTGGGGAGGAAAATTTGCTTTAAGAAAGATGAAGTCAACTTGAAATGGTTGTGGAAGCAGTTGGGTGTAGGTGTCTTGGTCATGTATTCCAATTAGTGTTGAGATAAAAGTAATTATCTGTGACTGTAGGAATGACACAAATGGCCCGATGTACTGAAATGTGAAAAAAGGTAGAGTGGGTGAAATAAAGAAAGGTAAACAAAAAATTAAAAAGAAACTTTAAAACATTGGTTCCATATTCTGATGTTTGAAATAAGTATAGGCTTGCTTCTCACGTCATACTTTAGTGAATCAAGCCCAAGTTGTAAGTTAACTGGTAAGACAGATGCATGATTGCATAGACACGGTCAAATGCAAGTTCACTATAAACTCTAGCTTTGCACATGGTCCTTGTTAAAAAATAAAAAATTTGGGGTCAGAATTTGCTAAAGATGAGCTGTACTTCCAGTAGCATGCCTATTAGCATCCAGGCTCTATATTCCTGGTGGCCAATCTGCAGCTCTTTTTAAACTTATTGTGCACCTCTTGCACCCCAGCAAGCAGTAGTCAGTGTTCTCTTTGTGTAGGTAGCTACTCAAGGCCAGCAAAGGAAAAATATTCATTAGAATGGCTTCTGCCAGATATACTGTTTGGTTTATTTTTAATATTTGCTTACATTTTCTGTGCTGTACATTCTCTTTTTGGTTATTTTTTTTTCTTTGAACTTCTATAATAGATCTTACTAAATGAAATATCCAATATGGTGCCAGTAATCTTAGGGGAGCTACAAGGAGCACAAAGTGGGGCTTTGATCTGTAAATAGTTTCTAATAGCTGTAATTTTTAGAATTTTTAGAATGTAGTATCCTCAGTTTCTGAACTTAGTCTGCATCCACTGATAGGGCATTTCTAATGTATCTGAGTATCTCCTAGTGTATAGCCGCAGGCTCAGAAATCTAATGCTGCAAAGGAGCTGCTAAGTTCTGAAAATTCATTGGACATCCTAAATAAATAATACCATTCATTCATCCACTACTACATCACTACAATCCCATGCACTGAAGGAAAGCATAATGAAAAACAAGTGAGGCTATTTCCTGTCGCCAACCTTCTTTTTACTCTGTCAATTCACCTTTCTCCTTGCCGTTCTTATGATCTTTGGTCTATATCAACTTTGCTACCGTACTCCTTTAAAACAGTGGAAACGCCTGGCTCACAAGTAGAGTTGAGCGAACACCTGGATGTTCGGGTTCAGTGGGTTCGGCCGAACTTCGCAAAAAAGTTTGGGTTCGGTACCGAACTTGACCCGAACTTGACCGCGAACCCCGAACCCCATTCAAGTCAATGGGGACCCAAACTTTTTGGCACAAAAATGACTGTAAAAAAGTCCTGGAAAGTGCTAGAGGGCTGCAAAAGGAAGTAAAATTACTTTAGAACAATAATCTGTCCCTTACAGCAACAGCAGGAACCTGACCCTATAGAACTAGAAGATGATTTTAGAACAATAATCTGTCCCTCTAAGCAGTAGACTCTACCTAGTCCAGTGAGATTGTTCTGTAATGCAGGATGAGATGTTATTAGATCTGCAATCTGTCCCTAAAAGCAGTAGTAGTAGTAATCTCTACCTAGTCTACAATTGGATCGTACTGTGATGCAGGATGAGATGTTAATATATCTGCAATCTGTCCCTCACAGCACCGGCAGCATCCTCTCCCTATACTAGCCAGAGAGCATGTGACATGCAGCACTAAGTGACTCAAGCTTATAAAGAGGCTGGGTCACATGATGCACTGGCCAATCACAGCCATGCCATTAGTAGGCATGGCTGTGATGGCTTCTAAGGGCAAACCAGTGAAACACTTGTTGATTGGCTGCCCTGCAGCTATTCAACAGGCGGGATCAAATAACCGAACCCAGAACCCGAACCCAAACTTTTTTTCAAATGTCCAGGTTCGGGTTCGGGTCACAGACACCCCAAAGTTCGGTACGGACCTGAACTTTACAGTTCGGGTTTGCTCAACTCTACTCACAAGAGTTGGCCGAACAAAAATGTGGAACACCTAAAAGCATACCTCCCAACTTTTTGAGATGAGAACGAGGGACACCTATTAGCTAAGGTATCTAGGAATAGGACACACACCCCTGCCATGCCCCCTTAAAGGTAAATTATACAAAAAAAATTAGTTAAATCCACAAGTGCTTCTTTTTTTACCACTACTATTCCTTTATATTGGCTTTTGAAATTTACAAATGCAGCAATTTAGAATTTGGATGAAAGGTTTAGCACTAGGAAACACTTTTTAAAAGATAAAAAGTACATTTTATATACAACTATATAGATCAGACCAAAATGAGGGACAAATGAGGAGGGGAGAGGGATAGAGGAACTTCAAATCAGGGACAGTCCCTCAAAATCAGGGACAGTTGGGAGCTTTGACCAAAAGTACACTGCAGTGAAACTGCTTCCATCAATACTTGTATTATATATGCCTAATCAAACCATGAAGTGTGCTATAACTTGGCAATGCCTTTTACAAGATAGCATCAGTTTGAGAAGCTTCTGAGCTCATTTATAAATCACAGGTAGGTGCATTTGACCTACAGTTGACCTCCTATGTCCTACATTTTACATGTTTTAAGGACTTTGGCATTCCCATAGACATCTATAGAAATTAATAGCTCATTTGAAGCCAACACAGGCCCTTAAAAAATCTTTTTTGCATTAGATGTGGGTAAGAGATTGATATTTTTTTTACTAAAATAAATATACTACTAAATATAAATGGAACTTTAAGGCTGGGTTCACACTTAAATTGATGTGGCTCACAGCAGGGGTCCGGTGCGTCCCTGTTCTCTGTTTCAGTGACGAATCAGGCGTGAATTTTTGCCTAAACTCAGACCTTAAACTGAGCCAAAGACGCACAGGACCCCTGTGCAATCTGCTTTGCAGCCGCCACTGAGATGTGTGAACTGGTTCCATTGAGAGTCAAGCGAATTGGATGCAGGGAAACCTGCATCCAATTCGCTATAGTGTGAACCCAGCCTAATAGTCATAGATGTCATCTGCATAAATCTGCTGACATAACAGAAATGAAAAATTAAATGCCTCATCATAATTAAAAAAAAAGAATAATTAAAATGTAATTAAAAAGCAGATAAACTACAGAACGTTCAAAAGGCCCGTTCCCCTTATAATCACAAAGTTAATCAATAGGCATTAATCTACTATGTGAAACAGAAAAAATGCATTGCGAAGTACAGATAACATAGATACTCAGTGATTTATTAAGGAAAATGTAAGCCTTACCTAAATAACATTTAACTTTCTAATGTGCTCTGCATGAAACAATTTCTATGTTATTTTCCATAAAATGCTCTTTTTACCATTGTTTAATACATGTTTCTATCTCAGTGCTATTTTCTTCGGGTTTCTTTCATCCACTTTCCATTGATATGTACTTACACCATTGTTACCTGCATGCTATTGATCTGAACTGCTTTCCTGATAGTGGCAATGGTGGACTATGCTTGCGCAATTTTTTTGCCAGCATGATCACATGTAATTTAATTAGATTTGTATGTTACATGATGACAACCCTGGCCCACATTTGGAAGACAATTGTCACTCCATGACAGGAAGGACTTTCATGGCAGGATCTTGAGGTATTATTTAATGAAAGCTGCACATTTTCAATTATTAGAATTAGATCCTTAACCACTTGCCGCCAAATCATGTACCTGGTACGTCATTTAACTTCAAGTGGTTACACCGGGATGATGCCTGCAGCTGCCGTTTTTTAGAACCGACAGTCAGCTCTCTTGTAATAGCAATCAGAGTGGCTAAGTAGTCACTTGATTGCTATTGCAAGCAGCAGGAGGGGGCACCCTCCTCCCACCACCTTCCATGGCTCTCTCAGGCTCTCCCATCCCACCCGAGAGACCCAAGCTGCCAGTTATCATGTCCGCCGGCTGCTCGGAGACCCATACAAATCTGATATTGTCTTTGATCAGGTCTCTGCTTTAGTAATCCGGAAACAATGACATAACATCACATGTGGTTTGCCTGGCTGTCAACGGCACCATTTTTTGAAAATCTAAAGTATTAAAAAAAAAAAAAAATCAATAATTAAAAAAAAAATGTATAGTGTCGCCCCCCCCGCAGTATGCAAAGGCAAACATTTGCATCAGTCCCGCGCGCACGCAAACATCGATCGTCCCACACATGTGAGGTATTGCCACGAGCGTCAGATCATGGGCAGTAATTCTAGCACTAGACCTCCTCTATAGATGTAAAGTGGTAACCTGTAAAGGCTTTTAAAGCATTGCTTATGGATAATAAAATGTATGACATTTGTAGCCACTGCGTAGGCATGCACAATTTTAAAACGTGACATGTTAGGTAACTATTTACTTGACATGACATCATATTTTATATTCTACAAAAAAATTGGGTTATGTATTGTGCTTTTTTGCATTAAAATTTTAAAAAAGTGTATTTTTTCCCAAAAATTGCATTTGAAAAACCACTGCACAAATACTGTGTGACATAAAAAAATGCAAAACTCACCAATTTATTCTCTAGGGCCTCTGCTTAAAAAATATATAATGTTTGGAGGTTCTAAGTGATTTTCTAGCAAAAAAAGAATGATTGTTACATGTGAACAAAAAGTGACAGAAAAAGCCTGGTCTTCAAATGGTTAAAAAAAAAAAAAAGATTATCTTTAAAATAAAGGATTATCTAATTTACTCAAAGATCTTCGAAAAACAATACACGTAAAGGATTGTGAGGGAAAGTGCCAGTAATAGGGATGTTGCAAGATTGCTTACACATACAAACAAATCCCACAAAGTTCAGTAAAGATTCAAGCATATATGTCATTCTTGACATGGAAAAGAAACCCAGAAAACTTGGTGGAAGATGTGGGGCACATGCCAAGGTGATCAACAACACTATAGCGTAGTATGTCTCTATTTTGACAGTTTTCTGTAACATTGCATACATTAACTAGTAAGTAAGTTGATCACTCCTGGTCTATGTGTATATCCTACTATGTTCTAAAAAAGAGAGTTCCATTGCAGAGCAGATCTTCAGTTTCCAAATAGCTCCCTTTAGTGGTTAGTTTCTCAATAGATTGTTTTGACTCTCCAGGAAATATTTAACCCAACTCCTAACTCTGCTTCCCACTCCCCATCATCTATTCATTTTGTATTTTAAATACTTGGTTAAGTGATGTTTCAGACTGGATTCACACTGTGTGGAGTGGCTCACAGCAGGGGTCTGGTGCATTCCTGTTCACCATTTCAGGTCTGATTTCGGTCCAAATTTTTGACTGAATTCAGACCTGAAACGGACCAGAAGACACACAGGACCCCTGTGCAATTCACTCCACAGCCATCCCGGAGCTGTGTGAACCGGCTCCATTGCGAGTCAGTCACCATCTCCTGACATTCAAATTGGATGCGGGAATTCATACTAGTGTGAACCCAGCCTTACTCACCTAAGTCTGCTCACCAGTATCATTTACGGGGGTTGGAGAACCAGTACTGTAGCAATGTACTGTAGATGTGCCCACTCCGGTTGTTCCCTTTTTTTTTTATGTCACTTCTGCTGACTCCTCTTCTGGATCCTGAGAGATCCCTGCCCCTAGACAACCAATGGTAAGTGTCAGCATCATGCAAACAGTAACATGGGTACCCTAAGAATGACCCTGCCTCTTGTACACAGATGAAGAGGGAAGAACAGAACACCATGTGATCACAAATTTTAGTGAGTAAAGGCCCGTACACACGGTCCAATTATCGGCTGAAAATGTTCGTATGACAGCCTGTCATCCGATTATCTGACCGTTAGTATGCTCCATTCGACAGCCAAATTTCATTTATCACCCAACAAAAGCTGGATGAGCCGACTACAAAATTTTTGTCTGCCGAGAAGGCCACGTCCGATTTTCGGCTCGTCTGTACAGAAGTAGGTCAAACAAAAGATGAAAGTACAAAGACGCATGTTCGGAACCCAGGAATGAGCCAAAAGTGTTCGGTCATGTAAACACGAAATCAGCGGAAGGGGCCCAAAGGGTGACGGACGAAAACTGAACTTCATCTTTACATGCTCGCAGCACGTCACTACGTTTGCCTTTGTCGAACGATAATTTTACTAACGTCAGTACGCTAGATAACATCATGGACAGCTGATTTTGGGAAAATCGGATGTGCAGTAGTACGACAATCACAGCGTGTGTACAAGGCTTAAAAATGGGATTTAAGTAATTTTTTCTATGCTGGTGATTAGCTAGAGTGAAGTGGGGGGGGGGGGCAGGATATAAACAGTCAGGCCACACTGCTGGAAACTGGACTTTTCTGTAGCAAAGTTAATGTATCATATAAGCATTTTGCAGAGGCTGCAGCAATGAGCAGACATGTATAATTCATAGTGAAAGTGCAGTTATACTTTATCACTCAAGAGACTGTAAAAAAACGATAAAGTAATCCTGTCACAAGCCTGGGCAATTTAAACTGAACAAGTGACGAAAAAGTGCCTGCACAGAGGTTAACTTCAGAAAAAACTACAAGGTAAAGCACTCAGCAGATCTAGAGATAAAGAAGCTGGATTTCTATGCAATTGTTTAAAGAAAAGTGTAGATCTGCATATAACCTCTGCTGCCACCATCTCTCACTCTTGCTGATCTTTTATCTTTAGTTTTCCGTGAAGGTAATATCTGCCTTTGTATTTTTCATCATATTCCCAGGCTGAATAGTATACGTTTACTTAGATTTAATATTTAACATGAAATTATCCCAATTTTTACTTTCAAATAATCATTTTTTGCTATAAAATAGTACTAAATTAAAAATATTACATACAATAATCAATACATGACTGGAACACAAATTAAAAGTGGAGATAAATGGAAACCCACATTCACCTTCAGCATCCTTCTTGTAACTAGAAAGACGTACCCGGTCACCCTGTTTTTTGTAGTGTTAGATCACACAAGACTCAGATTACTAAGACTGGATGAGTTTTGTTTACTCAACTATTAGGCCCCTATTACACTGATACACTGTTCGGATCCACCTGTCAGTTTTTCAGACGGACCCAATTAGACTATCCATTGTTCTATGGAGCAGCGGATCTGCTGACACCCGCCGACATTCGATCTGATCCTGTCCATTAAAAACAGATGGATGGGGATATCAATAATAAAGCTGCGCTGAAAATATTAAAAATTAGTCCTCAATAGGCATAAAACTTGTCAGATGTTGTTCGAGCACCCCGTGCACAGCACACTTAGTGAATCCACCACCGTATAATGAGGGGGCTTACCAGACAACGCTGGGAGCCCAGCTTATGATGTTAGCAGGTTTCCCTCACTGCTCCACTGAATTCCCATAGAGTCAGCCTCGACCGGGTACAGTTGAATCACAGCAGCCGCTCACTCACACCAAGGCAGGTTCACACATAGGCAGAGAATATCCCATATACGTGCCCGTGCAAGAGGGGAAAGAAGGACTCGATATAGTGAAGTACAGTAACTGATTTATTAAATTTAAGGCAAAAGTAAGATACTCACATCGATCCTTATAAAATCACGCGTGTATACAATAAAGCCGGCAATCCTTAGCAACTGGTGACGTCAGCGCGCCCTCCCTGGATGGGGATACTGCAGATCAGATCGGCAGTCAGACCCTAACCCTAACCCTTTTCCATCCAACAGCCCATAGAGAACAGTGGGGATGTATCCGTGTCTGCTCTGCTTCAACGGGGATCAGCAGAGCGATCCCCTGCTGAGCGGACCAATCCACTGGCGGATGCCACCTGTGTGAAAGGGGCCTTATTCTCCCAGGATAACTTTCTCCTCAGCATACAGGAGATAGAAACATGTATAACAATAATTGTGAATTGACTTTAATAGTCAAACTACAGAAACAAATCAAAAACATATTCTGTGTTGTTAATTTCAATAGATCTATTTGGTAACACCTTTTGTGAACTGAAAAAAACATTTTTGATCACAAAAAGATATGGTAGCGAACATGTGTTGCAATTAGGGATGAGTCAAGTGTACCTAGGTTCTGCTTGAGGTGGGTTCGGTGAACTTCAGGTGCAGAATTCAAACTCTACTAAAGGTAATGGATGCCAAATGTTAAAAAAACGTAATTGCCATTTTCTAGGGTGTGACTGCCACGGCGGACCCTTCAAGTCTGGTATGAATTTTAAGAGGAACCTCATGCAAAAAAAAGAAAAAAGTCACTCCTAAAATCTACACCAAACCCTTATCCAGGTATTCCCCTAAACAAAAGCACCCTGTCCCTATTTTTATGAGGACAAGGGCATCTTCCCCACAACCCTAGCCATGGTTGCGGGCATCTACATATAGGGACAAAAGATAAGGGGGGCTCCAGATACCACCCCTCCATGTGAATGAGTTAAGAGAACATAGCACTCATTGTGATGGTAAGTGTTGTCATAATTGAGTCTTATGAGATACCAAATTTTAAATCAACTTTGTGGCATGGAAAAAAAAAATCCAAGAAAGGTGCCTACAAAAGAAGCTTCTGAATACTTATCTCTCTGGCTGGTGATGATGCCAAACTTTGCTATCTTTAAGCACTACAGGCTTTATCAGAACCTTCACATCTGACACAATTCTGGGTGTGCCAAAATGCCTGGTTGACTGCTGCTCTAAATGGCTCCTCCTGTCACAAGCAGTAAATAAACGTTGAAGATCAATGCTACAAGTACTGCATGAATCTACAATAAATCCTCTGGTCCGCAGTCTGGTGCAACCAGGTGGCAGGTTTCAGAAACCAATCCTGGCTGCACGCTACATAGCAAGCAAACAAAGGGAAGTTGCACACTAATGACCTAATTTCATATGTGTTTATTACACTTGGCTGGCTAGATGACAGTCCCCGTCTGTGTTCACCCACCTCTGATGCATTTCACCCCGATAGGTGATTACGCTTATTTGGGTAAAATGCATTAGCGGGGCATAGCCACAAGCGGGGGCTGTCATCTAGCAAGCCAAATGTAATAATCATGTATGAATTGAGGTCATCAGTGTGTGACTTCCCTTTGTTTGCTAAGCAGTAAATAAGATTTAAAACTACTGGACATTTTTACAGCTTTTCCTAGGGACATTTGGGTTTTTCTCCTGCCTCTAGATTCCCCTGCATGTTAGCCTATGGGGGAGATTTACTAAACCTGGTGCACACAGAATCTGGTGCAGCTCTGCATAGTAACCGACCAGTTTCTAAATGTTATTGTCAAAGCTTAATTGAACAAGTTGGAGTAAGAAGCTCATAGTTTACTAGGAACAGCTGCATCAGATTCTGTGTGCACCAGCTTTAGTAAATGCCCCCCTACATGTCCATGCACACATAGGCTTTTAGCAGTGTTTAGTGGCAGGAGAGTTTAAAGGCAGGAAAAAAACCCACTGCCAGTACATCCAGAAGCAGCAGAGTTTGGGCAGAAAAAATGTTTGACACTACTAAAAGCTCTTAAAAGCTGCTAATTGCGCCTAATAAACTAATTATTTTGGCCAATGAAATAAATTAATTCCCAAGAGCTTGATGCCTGTAAAAGCTCTTAAAAGCTCGTAAAAGTTCCACTTTTACAAGTATATATACACATAAAAGTGAGTGCTAGGTGCTAAAAATACCTCTAAAGAAACTCCAAATAAATTGAAAGAATATAAAATATTAAATATAATGTGCCTATAATGATAAGTGAGTGGGCACTCGTCCTACCTTACCACAAATTTGTGATAAATGAGCCACTGCCCCTTTAAAATGCCTACGGCACTATACAGTGCCTTGAGAAAGTATCCCTACCCCTTTAAATTTTCCACATTTTGTCATGTTACAAAAATGTAAATGTATTTTGTTGGATTTTTTTGTGATAGACCAACACAAAGTGGCACGTAATTGTGCAGTGCAAGGAAAATGATAAATGGTTTTCAATTTCTTTTTACAAATAAATATGTGAAAAGTGTGGCGTGCATGTGTATTCAGCCCCCGAGTCAATACTTTGTAGAACCACCTTTCACTGCAATTACAGCTGCAATCTTTTTGGGGATGGCTCTACCAGCTTTGCACATCTAGAGAGTGAATTTTTTGCCCATTATTCTTTGCAAAATAGCTCAAGCGTTAATTGGATGGTGAGTGTCTGTGAACGGCAATTTTCAAGTTTTGCCACAGATTCTCAATTGGATTTAGATTTGGACTTTGACTGGACCATTCTAACACATGAATATGCTTTTATCTAAACCATTCCATTGTAGAACTGGCTGTATGTTTAGGGTCATTGTTAGAGTTGAGCGAACACCTGGATGTTCGGGTTCGGCGGGTCCGGCCGAACTTTGCGAAAAAGTTTGGGTTTGGTACCGAGCTTGACCCGAACTTGACCCCGAACCCCATTGAAGTCAATGGGGACCCAAACTTTTCGGCACACAAAAGGAAGTAAAATGGGGGTAAGAGTAGGACAAGTGCCCTACAAAAAAATGAGGATAGGGAAAATAACTTAAAATCAAATAAAAAGAATTAAAATGGGAAGGGGGGTGGATGTGGAGTAGGAGCCTAGAGGTTGACAAGACCGTGAGCGTGGCAGTGTAGGTGATGATTTTAGAACAATAATCTGTCCTTTACAGCAACAGCAGGAACCTGACCCTATAGGAGTAGGCGATGATTTTAGAACAATAATCTGTCCCTTACAGCAACAGCAGGAACCTGACCCTATAGGAGTAGGCGATGATTTTAGAACAATAATCTGTCCCTTACAGCAACAGCAGGAGCCTAAACCTATAGAACTAGGAGATGATTTTAGAACAATAATCTGTCCCTTACAGCAACAGCAGGAACCTGACCCTATAGGAGTAGGCAATGATTTTAGAACAATAATCTGTCCCTTACAGCAACAGCAGGAACCTCTCCCTTTAGAACTAGGAGATGATTATAGAACAATAATCTGTCCCTTACAGCAACAGCAGGAACCTGACCCTATAGGAGTTGGCGATGATTTTAGAGCAATAATATGTCCCTTACAGGACCAGCAGGAACCTCTCCCTTTAGAACTAGGAGATGATTTTAGAACAATAATCTGTCCCTTACAGCAACAGCAGGAACCTGACCCTATAGGAGTAGGCGATGATTTTAGAACAATAATCTGTCCCTTACAGCAACAGCAGGAACCTGACCTTATAGGAGTAGGCGATGATTTTAGAAAAATAATCTGTCCTAAAATGCAGGATGAGATGTTATTAGATCTGCAATCTGTCCCTAAAAGCAGTAGTAATAG
Organism: Glandirana rugosa; assembly: GCA_018402905.1. Lineage (NCBI taxonomy): Eukaryota > Metazoa > Chordata > Amphibia > Anura > Ranidae > Glandirana > Glandirana rugosa. Next base: position 877,110 of record BLSH010345773.1, on the reverse strand, counting down.
TAATCTCTACCTAGTCCACAATCAGATTGTTCTGTAATGCAGGATGAGATCTGCAATCTGTCCCTCAAAGCAGTAGTAGTAGTAATCTCTACCTAGTCCACAATCAGATCTTTCTGTAATGCAGGATGAGATCTGCAATCTGTTTCTCAGAGCAGTAGTAGTAATCTCTACCTAGTCCACAATCAGATCGTTCTGTAATGCAGGTTGAGATCTGCAATCTGTCCCTCAAAGCAGTAGTAGTAGTAATCTCTACCTAGTCCACAATCAGATTGATGAGATGTTATTATATCTGCAATCTGTCCCTCACAGCGCCGGCAGCATCATCTCCCTACACTAGCCAGAGAGCATGTGACATGCAGCACTAAGTGACTCCAGCTTATAAAGAGTCTGGGTCACATGATGCACTGGCCAATCACAGCCATGCCATTAGTAAGATGGCTGTGATGGCTTCTAAGGGCAAACCAGTGAAACGCTTGTTGATTGGCTGCCCTGCAGCTATTCAACATGCGTGATCAAATACCTGAACCCAGAACCCGAACCCAAACATTTTTTCAAATGTCCTGGTTCGGGTCTGGGTCACGGACACCCCAAAGTTCGGTACAGACCCGAACTTTACAGTTTGGGTTCGCTCAACTCTAGTCATTGTCTTTCTGGAAGATAAACCTCCACCCCAGTCTTAATACTTTTGCAGACTCTAACAGGTTTTCTTCTAAGATCGATCGATCTTCCCATCAACTCTGACCAGCTTCCCTGTCTCTGCTTAAGAAAAGCATTCCCACAACATGATGCTGCCACTACCATGTTTCACGGTGGGAATGGTGTGTTCAGGGTGATGTGCAGTGTTAGTTTTCCGCCACACATAGCATTTTGCTTTTAGGATAAAAAGTTCAATTTTGGTC
>BLSH010345773.1:866074-876201 GCA_018402905.1 Glandirana rugosa | reverse complement strand
ACACCTGATCCATCTCTAATGATGATGATGACGAAACTCCCTGTCTAACGTCTAGAGTAGGACGTAATGTCTTGTTAGACTAACACCTTGTAATGCAGGATGAGATCTGCAATCTGTCCCTCAAAGCAGTAGTAGTAGTAATCTCTACCTAGTCCACAATCAGATCTTTCTGTAATGCAGGATGAGATCTGCAATCTGTTTCTCAGAGCAGTAGTAGTAATCTCTACCTAGTCCACAATCAGATCGTTCTGTAATGCAGGTTGAGATCTGCAATCTGTCCCTCAAAGCAGTAGTAGTAGTAATCTCTACCTAGTCCACAATCAGATTGATGAGATGTTATTATATCTGCAATCTGTCCCTCACAGCGCCGGCAGCATCATCTCCCTACACTAGCCAGAGAGCATGTGACATGCAGCACTAAGTGACTCCAGCTTATAAAGAGTCTGGGTCACATGATGCACTGGCCAATCACAGCCATGCCATTAGTAAGATGGCTGTGATGGCTTCTAAGGGCAAACCAGTGAAACGCTTGTTGATTGGCTGCCCTGCAGCTATTCAACATGCGTGATCAAATACCTGAACCCAGAACCCGAACCCAAACATTTTTTCAAATGTCCTGGTTCGGGTCTGGGTCACGGACACCCCAAAGTTCGGTACAGACCCGAACTTTACAGTTTGGGTTCGCTCAACTCTAGTCATTGTCTTTCTGGAAGATAAACCTCCACCCCAGTCTTAATACTTTTGCAGACTCTAACAGGTTTTCTTCTAAGATCGATCGATCTTCCCATCAACTCTGACCAGCTTCCCTGTCTCTGCTTAAGAAAAGCATTCCCACAACATGATGCTGCCACTACCATGTTTCACGGTGGGAATGGTGTGTTCAGGGTGATGTGCAGTGTTAGTTTTCCGCCACACATAGCATTTTGCTTTTAGGATAAAAAGTTCAATTTTGGTCTCAACTGACCAGAGCATCTTCTTCCACATGTTTGCTGTGTGCCCCACATGGCTTCTTGCAAACTGCTAATGAGACTTCTTATGGCTTTCTTTCAACAATGGCTTTCTTCTTCCCACTCTTCCATAAAGGCCAGATGTGTGGAGTGCACAACTAATAGTTATCCAGTGGGCAGATTCTCCCACCCGAGCTGTGGATTTCTGCAGTTCCTCCAGAGATACCATGGGCCTCATGTCTGCTTCTCTGATTAATACTCTCCTTGCCCAGCCTGTCAGTTTTGGTGGACGGCCATGTTTTGGTAGGTTTGCAGTTGTGCCATATACTCTTTCCAATTTCATATGTTGGATTGAACAGTGCTCCATGAGATGTTCAAAGCTTGGGATATATTTTTATAACCTAATCTTGCCTTAAACTTCTCCACAACTTTTTTCCTGACCAGTTTGGTGTGTTCCTTGGCCTAAATGATGCTGTTTGTTCACGAAGGTTCTCTATTCTAACAAAGCTCTGAGGGCTTCACAGAATAGCTGTATTTATAGTAAGATTCAATTACCACAGGTAAACTCTATTTACTAATTAAGTGACTTCTGAAGGCAATTGGTTCCAATAGATTCTAGTTAGGGGTATCAGAGAAAAGGGGGCTGAATGCAAATGCACGCCACACTTGTCAGATATTTATTTGTAAAAGTTTTGAACACCATTTATCATTTTCCTTCCACTTCACAATTATATGCCACTTTGTTTTGGTCCATCACAAAAAGTCCCAATAACATACATTTACATAGTTACATAGTTACATATAGTTACATAGTTAGTCAGGTTGAAAAAGACACAAGTCCATCTAGTGCAACCAAAAAAAAAAAAAAAACTGAAAAATTTTATATAACCATACAATTTCATGCTTCACCCACAGTTGATCCAGAGGAAGGCAAAAAAAAAAAACCCAGCAGAGTATGATCCAAGTTGCTATAGCGGGGGAAAAAATTCCTTCCTAATCCCCCGAGAGGCAATCAGATTCACCCTGGATCAACTTTACCTAACCAAGATGGTGATGTTCATCCGGACGATGGAAGATCAGGAATCAAGGATCCTATCCGGGTCCAACGTATCCGTTTGGGGGATTATTCCGGGGACTCTTCCAATTTTAATGCTGTGTATAACCTGGTGGGTCCTTCCGTCCAGGGGTGAGTGTTAGTAGGGAAAAACAATGACCTTCAATCTTTTCCGACTCCAATCCACAGGGTCATCTGATATGCAGCATAAATATGGGCAAAAGAAAATATCCACAATCGTGTGATATTGTTTTGAGCAAAGGTTTATTAGAGATTGCAGGTATAAAAATACTCACATTGCCTGAAATGGGTTAAGAGCTCTAGGGTAAAAATGACAGGAGAGATAGAGGAAACCGACGTGTTTCGGCTCAGTAGCCGTCACCCCGGATGACGGCTACTGAGCCGAAACGCGTCGGTTTCCTCTATCTCTCCTGTCATTTTTACCCTAGAGCTCTTAACCCATTTCAGGTAATGTGAGTATTTTTATACCTGCAATCTCTAATAAACCTTTGCTCAAAACAATATCACACGATTGTGGATATTTTCTTTTGCCCATATTTATGCCGCATATCGGATGACCCTGTGGATTGGAGTCGGAAAAGATTGAAGGTCGTTGTTTTTCCCTACCAACACTCACCCCTGGACGGAAGGACCCACCAGGTTATACACAGCATTAAAATTGGAAGAGTCCCCGGAATAATCCCCCAAACGAATACGTTGGACCCGGATAGGATCCTTGATTCCTGATCTTCCATCGTCCGGATGAACATCACCATCTTGGTTATTATTGACCCCTGCGCATGTTCTACCAGAATCTGGTAAGCTTACACCCATCTATTATTTACATCGTGGATTCTTAAGGATACCTACACTGTCATATGATGTCATGGAATTCTGATTATTTCTCTAGATGAACTATCTGTCTCTTTTTGTTTGAACACTCTAGTAATTTCCTTCAGAAATATAGGCGCTGCATATATACCTCCAATGAACTTTTAGACAACACGGATCAGTTGTTTTATGCGTGCTGCCCAGCCTTATAATCAGTATTTTAACAGTTTTATTTACCATTTGATGTTTTACCATATATTGTATTTCTCTGAGTGAGCGCGGGTTTCTTTGCATATTTATTCCAACTTTACCTAAAAATGTTAGTACCCAGTTATATATTATTTACATTAAGGAAATAATCCAGGCTTTTTTTAACGCAAGCTACCGTGCTGGCCAAAAACCACCTCTGCGAGGAGTCTATTCCACATTTTCACAGCCCTAACTGTGAAGAAAACTTTCTGTATTTGGAGATTAAATTTTTTTTCCTCTAAACGTAAAGAGTGCCCACTTGTCCTTTGTGATGACCTTAAAGTAAATAACTCAACACCAAGTTCACTATATGGACCACTTGTGTATTTGTACATGATGCTCAAATCCCCCTTAATCTCCTCTTCTCAAGAGAGAATAAATTCAGTTTCTCTAATCTTTCCTCATAGCTGAGCTCCTCCATGCCTCTTATCAGTTTAGTTGCCCTTCTCTGCACTTTCTCCAGTTCCCCGATATCCTTTTTGAGAACTGGTGCCCAAAACAAAACTGCATATTCCAGATGATGTATTACTAATGATTTGCACAGGGGCAAAATTATGTCTCTATCTCTGGAGTCCATCCCTATCTTAATACAAGAAAGTATTTTGCTTGCTTTGGAAACTGCAGCTTGGCATTGAATGCCATTATTAAGCTTATGATCTACCAAAACCCCCAGATCCTTCACCACTTTGGATTCCCCCAGTTTTACTCCCCCTAGTATGTACAATTCATGCATATTCTTAGCCCCCAAATGCATAACTTTACATTTATCAATATTAAACCTCATTTGCCACATAGTCACCCAATTAGACACTGCATTGAGGTCTGCTTGTAAGTTGGAGATATCCTGTAAGGACGTTATTCCACTGCATAGCTTGGTGTCATCTGAAAACATTGAAATGGTACTTTTAATCCCAATCCCTATATCATTTATAAATATATTGAAAAGTAAGGGTCCCAACACTGAACCTTGGGGTACACCACTGATAACCTTAGACCATCCCGAGCAAGAATCATTAACTACTACTCTCTGAATTCAGTCTTTTAGCCAGTTTTCTATCCATTTACAAACTGATCTTTCCAAGTCTGTAAACTTTACCTTACACATTAGCCGTGTGTGGGGAACTGTGTCAAACGCTTTTGCAAAATCCAAGTATACCATGTCCACAGCCACCCCTCTGTCCAAGGTTTTACTTACCTCCTCATAAAAAGAAATCAGGTTTGTTTGACAACTTCTGTCTTTCATGAATTTATGCTGTTTGTTGCTAAAACATTTTTTTCCAACAATAACTCATCTATGTGGTCTTTTATGAAACTCTCCAGTATCTTCCCAGCTATAGAAGTTAAACTATCAGGTCTATAGTTACTTGGTAAATACTTTGATCCCTTTTAAAATATGGGCACCGCATTTGTCCTACGCCAATCCAGTGGTACTGTTCCAGTTATTAAGCAGTCCCTGAAAATGAGATACAATGGCATTGAAATGGCAGAGCTCAAGTCCTTTCAGATCCGTGGATGAATGCCATCTGGCCCAGGTGCTTTATCTACCTTTATTCTGTCTAAATACTTCTGGACCATTTCACTTTTGAGCCATTGTGGATAGAGTTGAGCGGATACCTGGATGTTCGGGTTCGGCCGAACTGCGCAAAAAAGTTCGAGTTCGGCCCCAAACTTGACCCGAACTTGACCCCGAACCCCATTGAAGTCAATGGTGAACCAAACTTTTGGGCACTAAAATGGCTTTAAAAAAGTCCTGGAAAGGGCTAGAGGGCTGCAAAAGAAAGCAAAATTGGGGTAAGAGTAGGACAAGTGCCCTGCAAACAAATGTGGATAGGGATATAGCTTAAAATCACATAAAAAAATGTAAAATGGAGGAGGTGGATGTGGAGTAGGAGGTTGAGGAGGCGATGACCGTGGCGGTTTAGGTGGAAGTGGCGCTGGAGGAGGAGGAGGGGGTAGCCAACACTGTTTTTTGTTTGTTTTTTTTTTTTCTAATTGGGGTAGCCCCCAAAATATTGAGACATATTAAAAAAAAATGTAGAGGCACTTTTTATTTTTGTGCAAGAAATGCACTGCTGGCCGCAAATGTAGTATTTAGAATATTTTTTTTTTTCAAACCAGCAATGTAGACGCACTTTTTAATTTTGTGCAAGAAATGCCCCGCTGGCCGCAAATGTAATATTTTGCACAAAAATTTTATTTGTCTAACTGCAATGTAAAAGCAGTATTTAAATATGCCAAAATGTTGCCAACTGAACTAATAGAGCACGATTAAAGTAGTGTCCCTGACACACAAGCAGTTGCAAGTGCACTGCACTTGCAAAAATGGCTGCAAACGCCCACCTAACAAACAGAAAAATTGCTTAGGTTTTATAAGAGGCACTTTACTTAGCAAACAAAATGTACTCTAGCAAACAAAAATCTCCTCTATCACCCACCCACCAATAATTCGCTGCTTTTAACAGATTTTCTAAAGCTAATCTGTCCCTTACAGCAGCAGCATCCTCTCCCTACACTAGTATGAGATGATTTTCTAAAGCTAATCTGTCCCTCACAGCAGCGGCAGCATCCTCTCCCTATACTAGCATGAGATGATGTGACATGCAGCATTACGTAACTCCAGGTTATATAGAGGCTGGGTCACATGATGCGCTGGCCAATCACAGCCATGCCATTAGTAGGCATGGCTGTGATGGCTTCTAAGGGCAAACAAGTGAAACACTTGTTGATTGGCTGCCCTGCAGCTATTCAACAGGCGCAAAAAAATACCCGAACCCGGACTTTTTCTCAAATGTCCGGGTTCGGGAGATGGACACTCTACAATACGGTACGAACCCGAAGTTTACAGTTCGGGTTCGCTCAACTCTAATTGTGGATCATTTGTGGCTGTGTCACTACCACCCTCATTGTGAACATGAGCTCCACCATGCTCCTTTGTATACACAGAGCTGAAGAATGTATTTAATAAGTTTGCCTTCTCTTTGTCCCCAGTCACATACTCTAGTTTATTTTGTAAAGGGCCTACATGCTCAGACCTGGCCTTTTTACTATTAATATAGTTGAAGAATTTTTAGGGTTTGTCCTACTATCTCTTGCAATCTGACACTCGTTTTGAATTTTTGCTTCCTTGATTTCCTTTTTACGTATTCTGTTATATTCTTTATAACATTTAAAAGATGATAGTGTTCCCTCATTTTTATATTTTTTAAATGCTCTTTTCTTATCATTTATAACTTTTTTAACTTTGGCCATGAGCCACATAGGTTTTGTTTTTAGCCTTTTAAACTTATTGCCCATGGGAATATACTTTATTTTTGTTTTGTGTTCATCGATGCCAATATTCCCTCCCAGTGCTGGAGAGCAGCCCTCATCCTTGTAAAATTTGCTCTCTTAATATTAAGTGTTTTTATCTTTCCCGTATATGGCTGTTTCTTGCAGCTTATGAAATGAAATCACGTTATGGTGACTGTTGCCCAGATGTTTGTTTATATGAATATTGGTAATAAGCTCTGCATGGTTTGAGATTACCAGGTCCAGTAAAGCGGCATTCCTAGTTGGGGCCTCAATAAACTGGACCATAAAATTGTCCTGTAATAGTTTCATAAAATGTTGCCCTTTAACTGTCCCAGCAGTGCCATTACTCCAGTTAGTTTCTGGGTAGTTAAAATCCCCCATTATTATCACTGTCCCAGCCCTTGCAGCTCTTTCCATCTGTGCAAGGAGCAGAGTCTCCACCTCCTCTTTAACACTGGGAGGTCTATAACAAACTACAATGATAACCTTTGTAGTGTGCACACCCTTATACAGATCTACCCATAATGCTTCAGACTCATCACACTCTCCATCAACTAGGTCCTCATTCACACGCGCTCTGAGATAACTTCTCACATAGAGACAGACACCACCACCTTTCTGTTTTACCCTGTCTTTCCGAAAGAGAGCATAGCCAGGAATATTAATAGCCCAGTCATGTGAAGAATAAAGCCAAGATTGAGCTATACCAATCAAATCATAGTTCTCCTCAAGCACCAGAGATTCCAACTCACTTATTTTGCTTGGCAGACTCCTGGCATTGGTGGACAAACACTTTAATTCACTGTCACATTTTGCACACGTATGTTGCATTTTTAAATTTTAGTACAAACAGTACCATTTCTAAAATTATTATAAAGCAACTGCGCTTGAGATAACAAAAGATTCACAAAGTCCAGCAGCTATGCACAAGTAATTGGAATGCTAAATATAAAAGATGAGAAGGTGCAGCGCTTAGATAGTCCAGAAACATTCATATATAAAAAATATGCTGATCTCCGGTCCCACCACCAGGGTATTCCACATGAGGAAGTAACTGCAACAGTAGGCGCAGACTGTTAGCCAAAATAGCCATCACCGTCACCCGTACACACTGGTGCTTACCAGACAGACCGGACCCCCATCACAGAGGTCTGGTCAGCGTGTCTTATAAACTCGGTGCACAGATAATGCGTCCACCCACTCCTCGTCACACAATCCACATCTGATCTCTCAGTGGCGACTGGCGTCCTGATGTAATCACACACTAAAGCCCTCGTCACATGGATGTCAAAAATCACCGGTAGGTATAAAGCTCACTCCTCCCGTTCGTCCATCAGATGGTGACCAATAGAGGATAGAGGCGCAATATAGTGTAGTATATTAAGTTTAAAAGTGATTTATTAAATGAAAAATTCATACACTCACATGTTTCCTTAGTAACGTTCACATTGAAACAATTAAGGGAATGTTTCCAACCACCAATATGGCCGCCACGTGAGTGTATGAATTTTTCATTTAATAAATCATTTTTAAACTTAATATACTACACTATATTGCGCCTCTATCCTCGAATGGCAGGAGTGAGCTTTATGCCTACCGGTGATTTTTGACATCCATGTGAAGAGGGCTTTAGTGTGTGATTACACCAGGACGCTGGTCGCCACTGAGAGATCAGATGTGGATTGTGTGACGAGGAGTGGGTGGCTGCATCATCTGTGCACCGAGTTTATAAGACACACTGACCCGACCTCTGTGATGGGGGGGCGGTCTGTCTGGTAAGCACCCGTGTGTACGGGTGACGGTGGTGGTGATTTTGGCTAACAGTCTGCGCCTACTGTTGGAGTTATTTCCTCATGGGGAATACCCTGGTGGTGGGACCGGAGATCAGCATATTTTTATATATGAACGTTTCTGGACTATCTAAGCGCTGCACCTTCTCATCTGTTATAAGTACCATTTCTTATGGTTGCTTGTAACATGGGAACTTTTATATCATCTTCAAGCCTTCCCCCCATCTTTCCACATTCCACCCACCAATAGGGGCTGACACTTGTCTGACCTGTCTACCCCATTATAATCTAATGCACCCTCCCCCCTCAATCCTAGTTTAAATACTCCTCCAGCCTTCCTATAAACCTTTCCCCCAGCACAACAGACCCCCTTCCATTTAGGTGCAAACCATCTTTAGCATATAGGTTGCACCCCAATGAAAAGTCAGCCCAGTGCTCTAAAAACCCAAAGCCCTCCTCCTTACACCAGGTCTTTATCCATGCATTCAGGGATCTATTCTCCCCCTGCCGTTCCTGTGTTGTGCATGGCACAGGCAATTTTTCAGAGAATATTGCCTTGGAGGTCCTTCCCTTCAATTTGCAACCTAATTCTTTAAATTGATTCTTAAGGAGCATCCACCTTTCATATATTTTGTCATTGGTTCCAACGTGGACCAAGACAGCTGGGTCATGCCCAGCCCTTCCCAGTAATTTTTTAACCCGGTCCACCACATGCCAAACCCTGGCACCAGGGAGACAGCAAAGCATTCGGTTGAGCCTGAGTCAGGCCCACTGCTCCCCACCCTCCTGGACTTCTGGTGTTTCATGGCGGCATTTTTTCCTTGTGCTTAATTGATGAGGCTATTAAGGATATGAATGTACATTCATGTAATAATATTGTGTAATTATAACCACCTACCCCTGAAGAAGAGGAATTACGCAATCTCTCAAAACACATAGGGTATTACTCTGACCTTAGTTTCATCATTGGCAGAGAACTGTGGATATACTTTTTGTAAACATTATATATTTACTGTAACCAAATCAACTGTCTAATGCTTTAATTCTGCCTCACAAACTTTTAAATATTTCTAAACAATACATTTTTAACCTTTTTAACTTTACTTCTTTGGAGATTATGCCCTTAAAAGTCCCAATAGAGAGTTTTTTGCAAATTGCTTTCTTTATTTTCATCCACTTTTACACGTGTCAGGCTTTTTTTTCTGCAAAAATGCTGCTGGCTTCAGGGAGAGATAAAATAAACATCCCATGTGCATGAGACCTTACTGAAATCTGCAGCTGCAGATAATGAGGAGAAATTCATCCTCAAATGTCAACAGAGATGCAGTGAAGTCATACAAGTCTGGGAATCTTCATTCCCCTCTCTCCATTTTTCCTGTGTACTTGCTCTATGTTTATGTCACAGATAGTGTTGAGCGATACGGACTGTAACGTTCGGGTCCGTACCGAAGTTTCTGGTGTCCGGGACCCGGACCCGAACACGGACATTTCAAAAAACATTCGGGTTCGGTCCGGGGTTCTGGTATGTTACTCCACGTGTTGAGAAGCTGCAGGGCAGTCAATCAACAAGCGTTTCACTGGTTTGCCCTTAGAAGCCATCACAGCCATGCCTACTAATGGCATGGCTGTGATTGGCCAGTGCATCATGTGACCCAGCCTCTTTATAAGCTGGAGTCACTTGATGCTGCAGTCACATGCTCTTGGGTTAGCTGTAGGGAGAGGTAGCTGATGGCGTCAGGGAGAGATTAGAGACATTTTAACAACATCTGATCCTGCATCCTGAGATAGATTACTTTACTACTGCTGTGCTGTTGCTCTGAGGACAGATAGCAGAAATGAGAGATTTCACATACCGCTGCTTTGAGTTGCAGATCAAACTCTGCATAAAACAACGATCGCTACGATCGTGCTCAACGATCAGATTGTTGGAGGAATTTGAGATTTCAAATACTGCTGCTTAGAGTT
>BLSH010345773.1:854132-866064 GCA_018402905.1 Glandirana rugosa | reverse complement strand
CCAGGGAGACAGCAAAGCATTCGGTTGAGCCTGAGTCAGGCCCACTGCTCCCCACCCTCCTGGACTTCTGGTGTTTCATGGCGGCATTTTTTCCTTGTGCTTAATTGATGAGGCTATTAAGGATATGAATGTACATTCATGTAATAATATTGTGTAATTATAACCACCTACCCCTGAAGAAGAGGAATTACGCAATCTCTCAAAACACATAGGGTATTACTCTGACCTTAGTTTCATCATTGGCAGAGAACTGTGGATATACTTTTTGTAAACATTATATATTTACTGTAACCAAATCAACTGTCTAATGCTTTAATTCTGCCTCACAAACTTTTAAATATTTCTAAACAATACATTTTTAACCTTTTTAACTTTACTTCTTTGGAGATTATGCCCTTAAAAGTCCCAATAGAGATTTTTTTGCAAATTGCCTTCTTTATTTTCATCCACTTTTACATGTGTCAGGCTTTTTTTTCTGCAAAAATGCTGCTGGCTTCAGGGAGAGTTAAAATAAACATCTCGTGTGCATGAGACCTTACTGAAATCTGCAGCTGTAGATAATGAGGAGCAATTCATCCTCAAATTTCAACAGAGATGCAGTGAAGTCATACAAGTCTGGGAATCTTCATTCCCCTCTCTCCATTTTTCCTGTGTACTTGCTCTATGTTTATGTCACAGACTTTAAAGTGATTGTTAAGCCATTCCAATTCCATTCATATAATCAGCTCATCTATATTAAATAATGTCCCCAGTGCAGGGGCGTAGCTACAGGGGTCAGATTTGCGACCCATCCCCATGCTCCAGGGGGCCAGTGGGGCCCCCCTGTAAAGCTGAATAGGAGGGGTGGCATATAGCAGAATCTTTCCCTGCCTCCTGCAGCCACTAAATGCCCGCATCTCCTCCTTTCCCTGCCACAGGCATTAAGTGGTTGCAGGAGGGTGGTATCGATTACTCTATATGTTACCACCCCGTCACCCTTACTATTCAGCTTCCCTCTGCTGCCCCTGGGCCCCCCTCTTCCAGCTCCACATTGAGCTGCTCAGGAGCACACCTTGACATCACAGCACGCCAAGCAACCCCCTGCTCCCAAGAGTGAGACGTCCGCTGGATCGGAGTCAACGAGCAGGTGAGAGCTGTGAAGGGGGGATAGGGGATGCTTGCTGAAGGACTCTGAGCTGAGAGCACCTCTCTCTTATACAGATCAGAGCCTGCACTGACAGCCCCTTCCCCCTCGCATGGAATGGAGAGCAGAGAGCCGATATGCTCCTTCTCCTCCCGCCCCTCTCCACCTGTGTGCACCACGGGAAGGGTGAATCTAAGCAACTGAGTTTGATCATTCAGCTGCTTAGATTCACACTTCCTGCTGTGCACACGGGTGTAGAGGGGCGGGAGGAGAAGGAGCAGATTGGCTGTCTGCTCTCCGGTCCGTGCGAGGGTGGAGCGTCTGTCAGTGCAAGCTCTGAGCTGTATATGAGAGAGGTGCTCTTGGCTAAGAGTCCTGATGATGGGTACAGATAGGTGGCATTGATGAGCACTGATAAGTGGCACTGATGGGCACTGATAAGGGACATTGATGAGCAATGATACGTAGCCCTAATAGACAGCACTGATGGGCATTGATTGGTGGCACTGATAGGCAGCATTGATCAGTACTGATAGGTGGCACTGATGGACACTGATAGGCAGCATTGACAAGCACTGATAGGCAGCACTGATGGGCACTGATAGGCAGCATTAATGGACACTGATAGACAGCACTGATGGGCGCTGTTAGGGGGCATTGATAAGCACTGATATGTAGCACTGATAGACAGCACTGATGGGCATTGATTGGCAGCATGTATGAGCACTGATAGGCAGCATTGACAAGCACTGATTGACACTGATAGGCGACATTGGCGAGTTCTGATAGGTGGCACTGGTGGGCACTGATGGGCACTGATAGGCGGCAGTAATGGGCACTGATATACAGCACAGATGGGCACTGATAAGTGGTATTGATAAGCACTGATAGGCAGCACTGATAGGCGGCACTGATGAGCACTGATAGGCAGCACTGATGAGCACCAATAGGCCTCGCTGATGAGCACTGATAGGTGGCACTGGTGGGCACTGATAGGCGGCACTGATGAGCACTGATAGGCGGCACTGATGAGCACTGATAAGTGGCATTGATGAGCACAGTCTTGCTGGTTAACGGCTCTCCTTTCCTCAAACAGACACATCGTGGGAAGAAAGGACTGCCGTTAACTGGCAAGTCTGTTTGCATGTGATCAGCTGATCACATGGTAAAGGGCCACTGTGGTAATCCCTTTACCATGATCTGTGATCAGCTGTGTCACAGAGCATGCTGGATGCGCATCCCAGGTGGCACGTGGGAGGCAGGGTTCTGGGAGTATGTCCATGGACACCTTCTCAGAACTGGAAGCCCAGGGCTTGGATGGAAGGGGGGTAGGGGGGACTTTATGATTTCTTGCACTGGGGCCCGGAAGGATCTATTTATGCCTGTGCCCCAGTGTATGCACTTCAAGACTGCCCGCCGTCATGTTACAGCGGCCGTTTGAAGTGGAATACCATTGTTATGGTAGCAGATAGCTACCATAACCCCTATTGTTTTTTTCTGCAGGCAATTCTGCACACAATAAAAGTGGTCTTGGTGGCGAATTTGCCGCAAGATCACTTTTATCAGCAGCGGGAAAGGTGTCCCCCTCCTGTCGCTTTCCGGTCATCTCCGCCGCCGCCGGCAGCTGCGGAGTTGATCAGGTCCACTCCCCCCAGTGTCCGTGAGCCGTGTGAGCGGCTGAAGCCGCTTACTCGGCTCCATAACATGGCAGGGCGGAAGCGACATCACAAGTCACTTCCGCCCAATGCTCTAAAAGGACCCTTTTTTTTTTTTTTGCACTGTCATTTTTTCAAAGAAATTTTTTTTTGTTTTTTTGCATCTAAGTGTAAATATGAGATCTGAGGTCTTTTTGACCCCAGATCTCATATTTAAGAAGTCCTGTCATGCTTTTTTCTTTTACAAGGAATGTTTTGTAATAGGACTAAAAGTGATCATTTTTTTTTAAAGAACAGTGTAAAAATAAAAATGAAAAAGTAAAATAAATAATTAAAAAAAAAATCGAAGCACCCTGTCCCCGCTAGCACGCATGCAGAAGCGAACGCATACGTAAGTCCCGCCCACATATGTAAACAATGTGCAAACCACACATGTGAGGTATTGCCGCGATCATTAGAGCCGTCACCAATGGAGATTTTTAGGTTGCAAAGTTTGTCGCCATTTCGCGAGCGGGCGCAATTTTGAAGCATGACATGTTGGGTAGCATTTTACTTGGTGTAACATTATCTTTCACAATATGGAAAAAAACTGGCCTAACTTTACTGTTGTCTTATTTTTTAACTCAAAAAAAGCAATTTAAAAAAAAAAAAATTGTTCTTTTAAGACCGCTGTGCAAATACGGTGTGACATAAAGTTTTGCAACAGCTGCCATTTTATCCTCTAGGGTGTTACAAAAAAAATATATATAATGTTTGGGGGTTCTAAGTAATTTTATATATAAAAAATTGGTTTTAACTCTTAAGCACCGAACTCCAAAAAGAGGCTCGGTCTTAAAGTGTTTAAAAAAAAATTCCCCTGTGTACCTCATTTTATAGCAGTGCTCACGTGACCGGCTGCCTCTCTCCTCTCTCATTCTGACAGCAAAGCAAGCAGGGCTGAGAAACCCTCACTGATGTCAGCCAGGAGGAGCAGAGGACAACATTTTTAAGAAAAAACACATACTCCTCTCCTCTAATCCTCCTGGCTGATGTCAGTGGGGGTTTCTCAGCCCCACCCACTTTGCTTTCAGATCGATAGAGAAGAGAAATGGCCGGTCACGTGAGCGCCAAGCGGTGCTATGAAATGAGGTACACAGTGGCATTTTTTAAAAAAATCTACAGAGGACATTAATTAATATAGCAGAGCTGTTTGTAGGAATGTCATTGCAGTTTGACAGCAGCAGAGGGGAATGGCAGGCACTATTACAAGCTGAACGGCAGGGAGGGGAGGTGGGAGAGGATGGGGAGAGGACAGAGGAGACAGAGTTTGACGGATGCACGTAATCTGACCACGGTGTCAGAGCTCAGCAGCCATGATAACCTGTGATCAGTTTACAGTAGGGAGGGCATAGCCAGGCAGGATCAACCAGGTATTTCAGGTGATACAAGGGGCCAAATTACACAGCACAAGCACTGTGCTGTATAACATGCTTTAAGGGAACAGGATCATTTTTTTTTTAAGGTTACAGCCACTTTAAGGCTAACAGACCTCCAAATCATTGATGCTGGGGGTGTAATGATCTATTGAGGAAATACAAACATGAAAGTACCTTTTCTTAGAACTTACTGCATTGTGCCTGTAGATACAAAAGTTAGTGAGGATTTAATTTAAAAAATGTTTACTGTGTGTTCAAAAAAATTTAAATAATTGAATGTCCAGAGCCAGCACAATGCAGCTCAACTAAGGACAGTGGAGTTGGTAAGATAAGTATTCCTTTGGAGGCACCTTTTATTACTTTTATTCAAATTCCAGGGGTAAAATTTAAAACAACACTTTTGCTAAAAGAGAGACAAATGGCTGTTCTTTAGTTATACAGTACTTGTTCCCCCCCCCCCACCCTAACAAAACAAAGTGTTATTTTTTAACTTACTCTGGTTTAAAAGGGGGTTCTTTAAAGTCTGCTTCAGAGGACATCTTTTATATCTTGCCGGTCTTAATTATATACAATAGTATTAGATTCTTTTGATATTGCTAGAAAGACTTCCTGTTACTAATTAATGTGAAACATACTTCCCTCTATTTTAATGGTATGCCATTCATGCCAGTTCTCATCAAACACATTAATACTGATAATTTATTAATTAGAAACATTAAACGGTAGTCGCCGTCAAGTGATCTTAGAACATTGTCATGGCAACCGGATCTTTAACCTTTGCTGTCTGCCAAGTAGAGAAATTGTGTTTAGATGTGGAAATCTACAAACAAACATAGACATCATTAAGAAGCTTTCTTAAAAAAAAAATAATAATGATAAGTTGCTTATAAATAGTGGAATTTATCTTGTTCCAACTGGCAAGCGGCCATTTTTAAAAGGTTGCTGATAAGCCATTATTTACTTGTTTTTGCCAAGGTATAATCATTCTATCTGCTTCACTTAATTAAATCTTTGTTAATCATATCTATACATAACAGAATATAAAAGGCCAAATACAGTTGACATAAAATACCATATGGATGTAATCCAACACATTACAACAAAGGGGCAGGAGAAAACAGTACACAATTATAAAGAAGAAAACAAATAGAGATATTCTTCGGTAACATAAAACAAAGACTGTTCATACTTCTACAGACATGTATCGTATTCTATTGCTGTAGTTTTTTTATAACAGAAATAAATGTCTATCCGCTATATGTGAATTCTAAGTACACCTGTCTACATATTGTTTGGGCTTTTTTGACTTCCAAAAACCTAGGAATTACTGTCTTGAACTAAAGTTGAACTTCAAGCGAAAAAATTAGTACAAAATATTACAAATTCTGGGAACCACCCATATATAATTTCAACATCCTGTTCATCCAGTATAATGAAGGCCAGCTTTAAATACAATTGTGACACAAGTCATATAGTAATTGAATGTCATTAAAAATTACTTTTCCTTTTTAATCTGCAGTGCTGTCATTTTATGTAAAATGCAAAATATGGCTAACTGGAAGTGTTTTGTACACAGAATGTGTACAGAATGCCTCCCAAAAACATAATTTCCTGCTTGTGTGAGTGGCTCATTGATTTTCAGAGAAGTCTACACTAGAATACAAGTCCAATTTAAGGTATTCCCATCACCAAAAAATTTAATTTTTGGTGAGATAATAGGAGATCATGGTTAAAGGGATGCAGACCCTGCAATTTTCCTCATTAGAGCCCTGCAGTTGCAGCAACTAATTGTTATGAAACCACTCCCATTAAAATGACTTGCACATGGACACAGACAAACACACAGGGATTTCTTCAGAATAGCAAATGGTAGGACAAAGTTTGTTAGAATCCCTTCAATGTACATAGATCCCCCAAAGGGCAATGTTTTTTTTCTCAACAAAAGTGGAGTTACTGTTTAACCTCTTAAGAACCACTCCACACAGACATACTGTGGCAGGGCGGCCCTCCTGAGCAAAATCACTTACCTGCACGTGATTTCGTGCACTGGGTCTGGAATGTGCACACGCTCCACGAAAGACCTGCTCCCGCTGACCCGCCAATCATTCTTCAGAGAGGCAGAACAGAATGTAAACAAGGCAGACTGCCATTCTGTGAGAGGAGAAGATGGAAATCTTGTGTTTCTGCTAAGCAGAAACACGGGTCTCTGTTTTCCCCAGTCAAAGCACCCCTCTCACAATTAGAAAGCACTCCTATGGAACGCATTTAACCCTTTGATTGCCCCTGATGTTAGCCCCTTCCCTGCCAGTGTCATTAGTACAGTGACAGTGCATTTTTTAGCACTGATCACTGTAATAATGTCACTGATCCCCTAAAAGTGTCATTTAGTGTCTGATTTGTCACAATCCTGCTACAAATCACAGATCACTGCCATTACTAGTAAAAAAAATCCATAAATATATCCCATAGTTAGTAGACAATATAACTTTTGTGCAAATCAATCAATGTATGCTTATTTTTTACCAAAAATATGTAGCAGAATACATATTGGCCTAAATTGATGAATAAATTAGGTTTTTTACATTTTTTTTATTGGGAATGTTTTATAGCATAAAGTAATAAATATTGTGTTTTTTCAAAATTGTCAGTATTTTTTGGTTTATAGCACAAAAAATAAAAACCTCATAGGTGATCACATACCACCAAAAGAAAGCTCTATTTGTGTACAAATAAAGGACATCAATTTTATTTGGGTACATTGTTGCACGACCACACAATTAAAGTAAAGCAGTGCCGTATCACAAAAAATGGCCTAGTCATCTAAGAGGTTAGAATATAACTACAGGCGAAACATTTTTTTTGCTTTGGACAGAGTGGAGGGAGTTTAGAACACTTGTCAGATTTTACTGTTGTCTGTGCCCCCATTAGGCAGATTTTCCCTCTCTATTTTTCTTGTTTACCATTATTATCAAAAGTGGAAGTAAAAGAAAATTCCAATTTTTGACTTGACCTCAGAACAGTAAGAAGAGTAAATCTTCCAATGGGGACAATAAATATAGTAACTCGAGTGACAACCAATAATTTCCTCATATTAGAGGGATTTCCTCTCACTTCCTATTTTGGCTATGGGACAGTAAGTTAAGTGAAATCTCCCCAATGGAACACAGATACCAAAAAAACAACCTGACAGCAGTTACAATACGACCTTACACTATCCAAAAGAAAAAAAAAGTGCTTTTAGTTTTACTTTAACCACTTCTGGACCGCCCGCCATTGATATACGTCGGTCCTTTGACGTTAAAGACCGTTGTTATGGCAGCAGATAGCTGCCATAACCCCAGTATTTTTTTCAATGGAGGGCGGTCTGCTTTAAGATGAAAGTGGTCTCTGCGGTGGATTAGCTGCGAGATCACTTTTATTGGCAGCGGGAGAGGTGCCCCCCTCCCACCGTTTCCCGGTTGTCTCCACTGCTACAGATGATCCGATGCCTTCCCCTGATGGGCAGGAAGTCAAGTGAAAGCATGATGGCTCCCACTCGACTCTATGCCCTTGGAGGACAAGAGCGACGTCAAACGCCACTTCCGCC
Source organism: Glandirana rugosa (assembly GCA_018402905.1). Taxonomy (NCBI): domain Eukaryota; kingdom Metazoa; phylum Chordata; class Amphibia; order Anura; family Ranidae; genus Glandirana; species Glandirana rugosa. The sequence continues at coordinate 858,285 of BLSH010345773.1, read as the reverse complement.
CTCCGGCCTAAAAGGGACTATTTTATTTTAAATGAAAAAAAAAGACATTTTTTTTTTCTTTTAATTTTAAGTGCAAATGTGAGATCTGAGGTCTTTTTGACCCCAGATCTCACATTAAAGAGGTCCTGTTATGCTTTGTTTCTACTACAAGGGATGTTTACATTTAAATTTTTTTTAAAGAACGGTGTAAAAATAAAAAGTTAAATAAATAGGAAAAAAAAAAAAATTAAAGGGCCTGTCCCTCTGAGCTTGTGCGCAGAAGCATACGCATACATAAGTTGCGCCCACATATGAAAATGGTGTTCAAACCATACATGTGAGGTATGACCCATGGTCATTAGAGCGAGGGCAAGAATTCTAGCAAAGACCTCCTCTGTAGTTCAAAACTGGTAACCTGCAGAAATTTTTAAACGTCGCCTATGGAGATTTTTAAGTGCCAATGTTTGTCACTATTCCACGAGCGGGCGCAATTTTGAAGCATGACATGTTGGGTATCAATTTACTCAGCGTCACATTATCTTTCACAATATACAAAAAATTGGGGTAACTTTATTATTTTCTTATTTTTTAATTCAAAAAAGCGTATTTTTTCCAAAAAAAAAATGCGTTTGTAAAATGGCTGTATGAATTTGGTGTGACATAAAGTATTGCAATGGCCATTATTATTCTCTAGGGTGTCTGAAAAAAATATATATATTGTTTGGGGGTTCTAAGTAATTTTCTAGCAAAAACTTGTGTAAACAGCAAGTGGCAAAAATAGGTTTGGTCCTTAAGTGGTTAAGCTTACTATACTCTTTAAAGGAGTTGTAAAGGCAGAAGGTTTTTTTTATCTTAATGCATTCCATGCATTAAAGCGGAGTTCCGCCGACACAATTTTTTTTTTGCTTGCATCCACCCAGTTAGTATTCATTACACAAATAAAGTAATTGATAGCTTTACATCCGGGTAGTCTTCCTATTTATTTTGTACTTACATTGATGCTTTTTTCTTTTGCTGGGAGTTCCCATCTTAGCTGTGGGCACGTGAAGCCCACTCATACCCTCCTTGAGTTTCTTCCTGGATAAGGTGCATGCTGGGTAACCAGCATACACCTCTCCATCTTGAGTGTATGTCTCGTTGCCATAACAATGGACAAGGATGGAGGAAGGTCCCGTCCCGTTGTTATGGCAACATAGATAACATGTCTCTCCCCCACAAAATTGCATCATTTCCTGTTTGGAAATAACACGATTTTACAGCTCAGGGATGCCCATTGACTCATGGGAATTGATGACTCACATCTCCCATGAGCCCAGGCGAGGCAGGAAGTGATGCAGAGTGCCTTGGATCAAGAAGTGGAAGATTACAGGGACCATATAGCAACAGGGCACTTAGGGAGAGTATCATTTTTTTTTTCCAAAGGTGATTCTTCATGCATAGAGGATTTGAAATATATAAAGATGTATTTGTGGGGGGAACTCTGCTTAATAAAAAACCTTCTGTGTGTAGCAGCCTCCCCAGCACCCCCTAATTACTTACCTGAGCCCCTTCTCTCTCCAGCGATGTCCATGACTGTCTAAGCCATCCAGGACACTCCTCCTGATTGGCTTAGACACAGCAGCAGCGCCATTGGCTCCCGTGGCTGCCAAATAAAGTTGGTCAGCCAGACATGGGAGAGAGGGGGAGGGGCTGGGTTGGGGCTCTGTTTCTGAATGGATACACAGAGCTCTGACTCGGCATGGATGCCCCCACAGATAGTTGCTGGCTGAGGCGGCACTCGATAGGAGGGAGGGGCCAGGAGCAGCAAAGAGGGACCAGAGAAGAGGAGGATCCAGGCTGCTCTGTGCAAAACCACTGCACAGAGGAGGTAAGTATAACATGTTTGTTATTTAGACAAAACTGTACAATCACTTTAAAACAATTGCTATCAAGGAATCGTTCAAACATGCTTAACAATGACTTATAGGTGCCAAACTTTTCTGCAATTTATTTAAAAACTGACAAAGATATAAGAATAAATACTACACCTTTAAACTCTTCACCAAATTAAAAATGGTTAAAATATAATAAAGAATTAAAAACTCACATGGTGTCGCAATCTCCCTTTGGACCTGATGCAATTTTTCATGTGCTGTCTGCAGCTTTTTTATCATTTTTAGTTAACTGCACATTATAAATAAACTGTTTACATTCTTGTTCTCTGATCTATATCGACCCGAAGTCCTCGAGCCACAAAAATCCCTTATATAATAATCCAATGCCCTGCAGACCCGATCATATTCAGTAAGGCTGTGAGTCATCTCTGACATGTACAGTATGACCATAAATCAAATCCCAGGGACTCCACAATAGATCTTTACTTATGAGTCTAATATTCTGAGCTTTGCTGACTGGGATTATCAAAAATAGACTCTGAGTCACACTTTGATGTGATGCAGAGATTACAAAATGTCATTGTCTTTAGCTTAAAGTATCCTCATGGTTATATTTTAAAGACAAATATCTAATTTTCACCAGTAAGAGAGCTTCTACAGTATGCTTCTTACAGCTGAATGGACATAGCAATCAGTAGCCATAACAAAGCTAGGTTATTTGGCTATAGGGCCTTACCATAATGCCTACCAAACTAATACAAAAATGTTATCCATTTTTTTTTTCATAAGGAACAAGCCCACCTATCCTTCAGTTATTATACTATTTTCAGTTATTTTATATAGTTTTTGTAAGTTAAAAATCTATTGTTTTTGTCTACAAACTATATTGTAAATATATCAAATTAGCAATAGTTGGAAGACTCCATTGGGCATACCATATTATCATATTTTAGTTTGCATTTTAGCTGAAGATGAATTGTTGTATTATGTGGAGTACAACTGAAGTTGCCTACCTAAACATAGCATTACCATTGCAGTTATCATGGGACTGTATTCACTATCCAAGCTGCCTGACATGAATATGTATTCATAAAACAAAAGAGCTGTTTTAACAAAGGTATAGTACCTGGAGCATTTATTTATAATAATATGTCCTTTAAATTCAATATGGAAAGTTTTATTAAAGAAAACCTATGTATACCCTGTCATTGCAAACCTTTCTTTCTCAATAGCCTGTTTGGTGTTATTATTGTGGTCACTAGTATCAATGCTGAGTATTATTATTGTGGTGCCTGACACATGCTCGGTGTCATTGCAGTCACTGGCACCAATGCTGAGTATTATTATTGCATTCGCTGACACCAGTGTTGGATGTTACTATTTAGGCCGCTGGCACCAATGCTGGGAGTTACTTTTACTGCCACCGACACAAGCCATGTGTCGGTAACCAGAAAGTGCCATTTATCAGATTTCTTCCATTTGTGCTGACAAGGTGCGGGTAGAGGAAAGCCGATCAGCGGCTCTCCTGACAGGGGAAGGGGAAGGGGGGGTCTGCGCTGATAATCAGTGCATTGATTATCATTTCAGAACCATCTATGATGCCCACTAGTGCACGCCAATGATGCCCTTCAGTGCCCCACCAGTGCTTCCCAGTAATGACAATCAGTGCCCACCTGTACCCACATGTGATGCCAATCAGTGCCATTAAAGATACCAATCAGTGCTCATCAGTAATGCCAGACAGTTCCCATCAGTAATGCCTGTCAGTACCTCCTCATCAGTGCTGCCTTAAAGTGTCATCTATCAGTGCCCATCAGTGCTACATATCAGTGCCGCCTGTCAGTGCCCATCAGTGTCCATCAGTGCTGCATATTAGTGCTGCCTATCAGTGCCCATCAGTACCACCTCATCTGTGCTGCCTCATCAGTGCCCATCAGTCAAGGAGAAAACTTACATCCCAGGGCTTACTCTCTGCTGCCATCCCAGGACCCCTCTCTGCTGCCATCCCAGGGCCCCCTCTCTGTTGCCATCCCAGGGCCCCCTTTCTGCTGCCATCCCAAGGCCCTCCTCTCTGCTCTCATCCCAGGGCCCCCTCTCTGCTGCCATCCCAGTACCCCTCTCTGCTGCCATCCCAAGACACCTCTCTGCTGCCATCCCAGGACCCCTCTCTGCTCTCATACCTGGACCCCTCTCTGCTGCCATCCCAGGACCCCTCTCTTCTGCCATCCCAAGCCCCTCTCTGCTGCCACCCTACCGTCGTCTCTCCCCGAACCCTACCGTCTTCTCTCCCCAGGACCCTA
>BLSH010345773.1:840576-852256 GCA_018402905.1 Glandirana rugosa | reverse complement strand
CAGGACCCCCTCTCTGCTCTCATCCCTGGACCTCCTCTCCCTCCTCATCCCAGGACCCCCTCTCTGTCCTCATCCCGGGACCCCTTTCTGCTCTCATCCCAGGACCTCCTCTCTGTCCTCATCCCAGGACCCCCTCCCTGTCCTCATCCCAGGACTCCCTCTCTGTCCTCATCCCAGGACCCCTCTCTGTCCTCATCCCAGGACCCCTCTCTGTCCTTATCTCAGGGGTCCCTCTCTGTCCTCGTCCCAGGTGTCCCCTAAACACCAACTGTGATAGGGGGCTCAGGACAGTAAGGGCTTGTTTACATTCACAGTTTGGGGGTGGTAAAACCTCATAGTTGAGCCCTCCTTTTACTCACCCCCAACCACACCCCCTTTAATTGCAGCGGCCAGGGGTGTACACGTTGCAGCAGGAATTATACACCCTGTCATGCTTGTCAGATGTAGTGCCTGTCAAGCATAACCCAATCAAGTGAATAGGGCTGCTCTGGAAAGGCCGTTCTATCTTGTGTACAGCATAAAAAGGGTTAAAGCAGGCAGTGAGGAGGCGTTGTATTGCCTCCTCATCTCCGGAGAAGGGTGACCCAGATTCACAGCAAGCTGAGAGGGATTTGGAGGTGGGCTGGTTTGGTCGAGAGGCCGGTCTGTCCCGCCCAGCACTCAGTCTTAACCTGGGGAGCCGTGCCGTGAGGTCACGCCCTCCGTAGAAGTTGTGATGATGAAACGCATCAGGGCGTGACCCCACGGCAAACTGGTAGTGACGTGTGCACTCCAAGATCGGACGTGGACTTCCTGTGTGGGTCCAAACGGACGGCAGACTGGTGATGTACATGGAGGATTGTTTTATCTATGCATATTTGATTTTTATTCTGTGTGTTTTATGGCGGGGATAAATAAACCTTTATGAATGGGAGTACACTATGTGTGGCCTTTATTGTCTTTTTGAGTATTCCGTTGGTGCTGAGGAGTCACCGCTGAGTGGTTGATTAAGCTATTCATTGTGACTATGGGCCTTTTGTAAAAAAAAGTGTCTGGTAAGTGGGCACTTTAATGGGAGCGGGTCACTCGTGGTGACAACATTGATCTTGGTGGCTGGCACATTACTGGTGTGGATTCATCCTTGTTATTTGGATTCACCTTGGCTCTCCTTAAATTCACTTGGACTCTCGCCTGTTCATCCTATATAGCACACTGGACTGTTTACTGTATTAGCGCTGTTGTTCATACATGTATTATTTGCAATACTTCATTTATATGTATGTTTTGAGAGTATACGTGATTTTATGTAAAACGGCTGCTTTTGAGTTTTAGATGTTATTTAGTCCTAAGCGCTGATTAAGTGTGTTTTATTGGCAACTGAGGGTAACAGACTAATACACTATTTTTTTATTGCCTCCTCATCACCTGCTTTAACCCCTTGGATGCCACACTAGAATGATGCAATTGCGTGCATTGCACTTAGTTGCAGGGTGTTTGCAGTGTGGGACCCATTTACTTGAATGGGTCGTGATCACCCACCAAAAGCAACAGGGGTTTAATTCCTGCTGCAGCAAGTGTACATCCTCAGCTGCTGCCACTGTAGCTAAAGGGGTAGGGACGAATGTATGTAATGTGGGTGCCCTGCAATAAGTAGGTGGTGTTTTGTGTGGCTTGAGTGTGGACAGGGACACAGGGGGGTCCCATGATCTCCTATTGCCTGGGGGCCCCATAGGTTGTCAGTCCACCCCTGGCCAGCAGGAAACTGTGTTCATGCAGAAAATACATATATACTTGTGTTAATGGACTACTGTTCAATGACCATAAAAGTACCAAATCCATTGACACATTTTAGTAGATGTTTTTAAATATAGCATATTCAACATAGTGCTATGAGTAAGCATAACTAGTGTAGGTAGTGTCCTCCTAGTTTGGGTACTAGTAAGTGTATATCGTTTTTGTCTCTCTCTGCTTAACAGGAGAGCAGATAGGCAAATGTATATGCTATCTGCTTATCAGAGAGCCTTGATTTGAGTAAGGTCTGCTCAGTGTGCTCTGGTGTGATTCATGTGGTCTGGAAGGTTTTACACTGTCCAGTAGTATGTGTTCCTAATGGACAGTGGGAGGAAAACCCAGCCAATGACAGCAGGTGTATTTGAGGGTGGTTCTGACCAACTAGCCGGGGAGTGGCCCCTACTGCATCTTAGGTGAACACCTTCATATAAAAGGGAGCACATGGGCTCAAGGTTAGGATTTCCAACCCACCCATACCCGAGGGGTGAGGCATGTGTTTAGCTCCTGGCTGCTAGGCCCGGGGGCCTATCAGGAGGCTGCCGGCTTCTAGGCCTAGTCAAGGCCTATCTGGATGCTGAAGCTGTAACCCACAGTTCTTTTGAAGCTGACAGAGGGAGACATCCTTGGATTCGGTCTGATACTGCAGTGGCAAAGTGTCACTTGGAGGTTGGCAGAGAGAGGGCTACCGACTGTCCCAGGACATGGTGTGAGTATAGACTTGTGAGAGGATCCCTGAGACTGTGTTGCTAGAATTTCCCCTGCCCTCATTATCAGCTTAATTGGGTGTGCCAGCTAGAAAGGAGACACTGGTGAGTGTCTTGAAGAACAGACAGAGTCCAGCTTCTGTCCTTACTGCTTAACAAGGGACCTGTTCCACTAAAGTGAGCCTGCCATGAAGTGCCTTTGGTAGTCTGCTACACTGAGTTAGAAAGGAGACACTGGAGTGTGTCTTGAAGAAACAAAGTCCGGCATGTCCTTTGTTGCTTAAAGATGGACTTGTTTTACTGAGGTCAGTCTGCTGTGTAATGTCACTGACCACCTGCTATACAGAGCTAGGGAGAATTTGTCCTCAGTTACAGTCAGTTAACTTGCAGTATCCCATACCTATCCTTCTCCTATTCAAGCTCAACAATAAAGCATTGAAAATTGATCCCCTAGACTGGTCATTGAAAACGAGCAGGATTGTATGTGCACCTGACAGTGTGAAAATGCCATAGTGACTGGCTGCAGGATAATCAGAGGGAGGCCCGGGAACAAATATAAATTTAATTAGCAGCTCCTTCGGGGGTACCGCTACATGTAAATAGATGATGATTTTGTACTTTTATGGACAGCAAATCAAGTGAAGTTTATTACAACAGCACTGGCCTGCTGACCTTTTTTTTTTCAAGTCATCGGACTTGACTGACTTCAACAAACTTGACTTGAACATTTTATTCATATTGCTAAGCAAATTGAATGTTCGTGAATAAGGTGAACCAGTCATCACTTTGAATTTTCAATCATGTGCAAGAAGTTAAAAAAAACTGGCTTTTTGCTAGATAGTAGGGATGGGCCGAACAACTCCCTGTTCGTTTCACACCAGAACTTTTGAACATTGCGAAAGTTCAGAACCAAATAATAAACCCCATTGAAGTCTATGGGACCCGAACATGAAAAATTAAAAGTGCCCATTATGAATGCTTATATGCAAGTAATTGGGTATACAATGGTTATGGGGGTCCGGGTCCTGCCCTGGGGGACATGTATCAATGAAAAAAAAAGTTTGTAAAAAACGCCAATTTTAAATGGGCATTGATTTATTGATGCTTAAAGTGAAAGCATAAAAATTACAAATTCCTTGCAATATAGTGCCTGGGGGTCCCCTTAGTCTACCTGTAAAGTGGTACATCTGTATTGTGTATAGAAGCTGCTGCAGCAATAATTGCATTTATAAAGCCAAAAAAATGACATTTTCCCTACAAGCTTTATTAATTTTGTAAGCAACGCCTTGGGGAGCCAGTCTGTATGATGAGGCCTCAATGTAGTGCACTGGTAACAAGATTATTGATTTTTTTGGATAAATTCTGTTGTCTTTTCCACCTACTTTGGATAGAAGTAATGGGTGTGAAAAAATTGGTCTTTGGGTGCCTCAAAAATATGTTTTCCACGACAATGTAACCAACCAGAAAAGCGTTCAATAAACTCCTCTTTAAGGTGTCCTCAAGAGATTTCATCTTCTGCACTCTCTATGGGGACAAAGTGATTTCAGAGACTTTCCCCTTGTAATGGTGGTCCAGGACAGTTGCCAACCAATAGTGATTCTTCTCCTTTATGCCACATATTCTTGGGTCCTTTCGCAGGCTTTGAAGCATGAGGGAGCCCATGCACCGCAAATTTGCGGAGGCAAGAGAAGCAGACTCCTCGGGGGCACTGAGGATTATAGTATCTATAACTGCCTCCTCCCAGCCACATACTACTCCCAAGGGTTCTGGGGAAGGAAAACCATCTCTTACTGTTTGACATATGTCTTTCTCTGCTTCAATGCCTCCAAAACTGCCAGAATCCTCCTCCTCTCTCTCCTCTTGTGTGTTCTGTGGCATAGGAACAATGGTGTCTGCATAAAGTGGGCCTTGAGAGGAAAGAAAGTCCTCTTCTTCCTCCCGCTGCTCTGCCTCCAGTGCCCTGTCCATAATGCCACACAGAGTCTGCTCCAGCAGGAACACAGCAGGGATTATGTCACTGGTGCATGCATTGTCACCATCCTTGTGGCCACCTCAAATGGTGACAGTACAGTGCATGCATCCTTTATGAGCAGTCATTGGTGTGGGGGAAAAAAAGCTTAGCCGGCCTGAGCCTGTCATTGTGTAATACTCACACAGGTACTCATTGACGGCTCTCTGTTGCATGTGCAGCTGCTGCAGCATTGCCAAAGTCGAGTTCAACCTGGTGGGCATGTCACAAATCAGGTGGTTTATAGGCAGGTGGAATTTCTGCTGAATTTCAGCCAACCGAGCACTGGCTGTGTATGACCATCTAAAATTAGTACAGACTCTTCTGGCTTGCAGATCTTTCAACCCTGGGTACCCATTAAGGAAACACTGCACCACCAAATTGAGGACATATGCCAGGCATGGCACATGTGCCAACGTTCCCTGTCCAGTAGGTTTGTGCCATTTTTACACACTACCATTCCTAGCTCCAGCTGGCGTGGCATGAACCACCTCTGTGCCTGTTCCTGCAGAGCTGCAAGAATCTCTGCTCTGGTGTGGTTCCTGTCCCCTAGACACACCAGCTCAAGCACTGCATGGCACCTTTTAGCCTGACTTAGGGGGTACTTGTGGTTCAGCAGAGGAGGGCATGGAGGAGGAGGGGGTAGAGCTGACAAATCTTGCATCATCACCAGCTGTATGGAGACATGGGGGCACAACAAGCTGCAGCACTGAGCCCTATCCTGCATCCTTCTGAGTTGCAAGCAGAGTTACCCAGTGTGCTGTGAACTAAATATATCATCCGTGACCATGCTTGCTGGACCATGGGTCAGCAGTAACGTGGACTTTGAGGCTGACTGCCTTGCCCAATGATGCCACAATATTGCCTTTCATGTGATGGTAGAGAGCTGGAATGGCCTTACGTGAAAAGAAATAGCGACTGGGAACCTGCTATTGTGGTACAGCACATTCTGTAAATACATGTAAGGGGGCAGAATCCACCAGACGGAAAGGCAGAAGTTGTAGAGCCAGCAGCTTTGACAAGCTTGCATTTAGACGCTGGGCATGTGGGTGGCGGTGACTGTATTTTTTTTCCGCTGCAGCAGATGGGGCAGAATAATTTGCTGGCTATGGTCTACAGCTAGTGGTGTGCTGCAAGGACCTTGGACACCCTGCGCTATACTATCATTCCTGTCAGTGGAGGCTGCTGAGAGGTCATGAGGTATAGCAAGGGCAGACTGAGGTGAGTAAGGAGGAGGGACAGATTTGGGCCCCTTTTTTGTAGCTTTTAGGTACTCTTACCAAGGGGCTGAGTGGTGGGAGGTTAAATGCCTTGTCAAGCATGTGGTACCCAAATGGCTGGTGTTTTTGCTATGCTAGATGTGCTTGAGACAAAGTTTGCAAATAGCAAGTGTGATCGGCTGGGCCGGGAAATAACAGCTCCACAATGTGATGGAATAGGGTGGCTGCTCCCTACTCTTCCATGATGGCTGCCTCGTTGGAATTGATCCTCACCCTCACTTTTCTCCTCTGCTCTATCTGGCACCCAAGTTGCGTCAGTGACCTCATCATCATCATTTCCTCCATCCTCGTTACCACTGGAAACAACTTGGTAATACACTGCGGCTGGGGGAACATGAATGCCTATTTGTGTACCAGTGTTCTTCCCTTTCTGTAGGCTCATGTTCCTGCCTTCCTCAACCTCTGAACTATTATCTGAATCAAGTAATGGCTGTGCATGGCCAAGAAACAATTGGCTGACGTTGTGTTTAAATAACTAAGCTGACCATGTCCACCTTTATCTGTGGACACATACGCTGCTGGCCCCCTTACTGTGCCATGGGAGCATCTGCCTCTCCTTGTTGTCCCCCCAGACACGATGGGGGGGTGGGGATGCTTATTAACAAAATGTAATAAAGATGTAGAAATGTGTACGTGGATGTACTTTAATCAATGGAAAGTGGTGTCTGGTACACTTTAACTTGAGTACTCACTACACAGACACACTCCATGGATACACCATAATATACTGCAATATACTGCGTCAAATGTGCAGTAACAGTGTTAAACGGTCAATACACTTGCAATGAACTGTCCCTAGATTCACACTAATGCAAAGATGAATGGTGGTCACTACACTACACTCACTGACTGAACTGTCACTAGATTCCCACTAATATAAAGATGAATGGAGATGGTCACTACACTCACACTGACTGAACTATCCCTAGATTCACACTAAACTAATATTCTACACTGACAATAGAATCACAATAGCACACTATAGCACACTAACTGTCTAGCAGCACTGAACAGAGCCCTGTTCTATCTCTCCACACCAATATCACAGTAAAAACTGCCACTATGGAAAGAATACTTTTATAGTGTGGGGCGGGATTAAGAGCAATGAGCCATGATTGGATAGAGTCTTCATAAAAACGTTCAATCATGGCTCCGACAGTGCTCTGTGCTCTGATTGGGTGAAGCTTCCATTTCATTCGGTGGGTCGAACAAACGGTCAAACGACCCGATAATTCAGTTGTTCGGGGAACGGGCGAACAGCCAATATTCAGCCCGAACTTATGCTCGGGCCGAACTGTTCGCCCATCCCTACTAGTTAGTAATTCAACACCAACGACTCAGAATTCTGACATATTGGGGTTGATTCGCTAAAGGAGTAGAGTATGCTCACTTTTAGCCCTGGTTCACATTGACATGATTTGGCATGCAATTTGACATGCCAAATCGCATGTCATATCGGCAGCAATTGCCGGCAATAACACCGTCCTAATCGGTGTGACGCTGCACTTGTGGCGCTGCACCAGTTTCAAAAAGTAGTTCTTGTACTACTTTTTGCAATTTCAGGTGCAATTTCCATTGGCATCTGTGCAGAAATCCACACAGATGCCTGTGAAATTGCCGCTGGAATCAGGACTGACATGCAGGAATGAAATGGTGCAAGTTCAGCTGAACTCGCACCATTTCATTCCCGCCAACAGTGTGAACCTGGGCTCAAAGTCAGTGTTTTACTTTGCAAAGTGAATTTTCACCAAACTTGAATTTGTACTGATTTAATCACACATTTAATATCATAGAAGCAAAAATCTTGCTTTTTTTTTCTTGAACATGATTTGCCTTTTTTTTTTAAGTTTTGTTTCAATTATTAAGATAAGGAAATATTGACTTTGAAATTGAACATGCTCTTCTCCATTTGGAAATTAATCCAAGACCTGTCAGAGCTATATTTTCATGTGGCCCCCATGGGTCTTCTGTGGATGACTTTTTTGCTCCTTAGTGGGGTTGATTTACTAAAGGCAAATAGATTTTGCACTTTGGAAGTGCAGTTGCACTCATTTTCCCCAGAGCTTAATGAATGCAGAGAGACTTCACTTTGTAAAGAATACATAACCAGGTGCAAAGAAAATAGAAAAACAGCATTTTTGCTTGCACATGATTGATTGATGGAAATCAGCAGAGCTTCAACACATTCATAAACCTCTGGGAAAATGAGTGCAATTGCACTTGCAAAATGTACAATCTATTTGCCTTTAGTAAATCAACCCCTGTATGTTTTCCTGTATATACATATACAGTATCTATGTGTTGCTTTAGAAGATAATTGCAAATACATTTTCTTTTTCAAACAGTTTGTCTGATGCTTAAATTGGTTGCCTTGACAGATGTAAGCTTTTGTTTCACATTTGAAGTCTTTCAATTTTCCTTTGTTTGTTTCAGCTTTAGTAATATAGTATATAACACTTTTGTGATCTTTATAACAAACTGTATCAAATTGATTTTGCAAACGTTTAATTCATTTATATTGCTAAATTATCATTAGCAATTACTGTAATGTCTATATGCAGCAAGAATTAAAGTAGGCAATTAGAGTTAGACCAGATCCAGGCTCTTGTATATTCTAGGCACTGTTCTGTTGAGTTCTCCAGTGTCCCCATTGTGAAAATATGTCTCAAAAAGATTCAGTTCTCTTCTTTAAACAGGGTTAGAATGTGGTGATCTTGAATGAGGGTTTAGGTAAATCAGTAAATATTTTTTTTATCCAAATCATGTTGAATAGGAAATGAAGCCCTGAAATTGGACCTTTTCGCTCGCATTCTTTGGAGAGCAGTTGATGCTATTGGTCTTTCAGACAGTGCAGTATGCTAGAGACCCTCTTTCCAGTAAGCAGAAACAGTATACAGTGATCCGCAGGCTGCTCTGATGTCTGCTCAGCCTTACTTTATAAAAAATGAAACTTGACAAAATTATGTAGGAGCAGCTTATGAAAATCAAATGACAAGACTTGGCAAACTGCTTAAACCCCCCTCTTTAATAGCTCCAAAGAGACATGATTATAATAGATGACACGAAGGGTGAAAGATGTGAGGAAGAGAAGTTCAAGGACATATTCAAACAAAATTAACCAAGGGATCAAATTCCATGACCCACCCTGGAGAGCCATGTTGCATGCTAACGGGTAGTGATATCCAACAGTGTGTCTAAATAATGGCAGAATGAAGGACATTTAACTAAGGTAGGCCATGCAAGGTTTGCGATGGTCCTTAATGACCATGTACAGCAAAAGTAATCAAGGGTATTATTGGAAATGGCTCTGGCCTTTTTAATCTGAGCTATATCCTTGTCAGATTCTTATTTTGCCTGTGTTCACATTAGAGAGATTCACCTCTCTCTATGTGACTCCATAAAAAGTAACATTTTAGCTTAAAAATATCCTAAAAAATTCTATAGCTATTATTTTGCTATCTTAAGCAATGGCAAATTGAATAGGTTGTGTTAGGTTGTGGTACTGCCTGTCAAATGTGAGATGAGGTACATTTCTTGCAGCAGTATTGAAGCAAATCATCAGGACCGGTTGGGAGCAGTAGAACTGCAACTCAACCACTTATTTTTGCCTCCCCCAGATGCCTGTGTAAACAAGCCCTAACTGAGAAGTGTTGGTATTTTAAAAAAATCAACATACATACTTACCTACCTGCTGCATAATCGTCCCTCATCAGCTCTAAGTCTTATAACTGAGTGATTGTGTGACCTCTGATTGCTCAGTTCTCGGGTCCACTCTGAGCATGACTATCAGGCATCTTGGTGGATTCTGACATTATTGTCAGTATCCCTCCATAGTCTGGAGTGGCTCTGTTACATTAGCTGAAAGCAGGTTTTAACCCACTGTTGGCTGATTCTGGGTTACAGGAGAGCAAAAATAAGTGCACTGCTGTGACCCACATGGAAAGTATGACCAAAGGAGCTTTAGCCATACCCTTTCTTTTAAAGTGATTGTAAAATCTCATTTTTTTGTCTCTATGCAGACATGGAGCCACGGTTCGGGCCAAAAATTATTCTACACCAAGTGCTGTGCTCCACTGATAATCATAAACTGTGACTCTTCCAGTTTTCCTGTGTAAAATTGATAAATAACAGATTCAAATAATAAATACTCATACATGTAAAGTGAGTTCATAAAGTGACTAAATAAATAATACATAAGTCCATAAAAAGTGCTGGAATCCTCTTCTTTTTAAAGTGCATAAAATAATGGTTCTGCCCCGTCCCCTCTCTCTCTTGATTGGCTAACTGACTTTGATTGACAGCATCGGGAGCCAATGGTGCCACTGCTGTGTTTCATCCAATCAGAATCAGAACTATCCTGGATGGTCGAGACACTTGTGTACATAGCTGGATAGAGATGGGGATCAGGTAAGTATTAGGGGGCTAAGGGGGGCTGCTACACACAGAAGGTTGAATAGAATGCATTAAGAGTAAAAAAAAACCTTCTGCCTTTACAACCCCTTTAAGTTCAACAGTCTCAAGCTTTACAGCTGAGCACGGTTCTCTGTGCTGATACATATTTACTAAGCACCACATCTTGACTCAGATGAGCTTAATCAGAAAACCTGTCAAAGAAAAATCCAAACGTGGTCCATGAGACTGGGTGTCAACCTCACGTTGCTTTTGAGAACTCCCAGTAAAGTCAGTACCAGTGCATATATTTGTAAAAAAACAGGTAATAATCTAGTTTTTTTTGCCACACTTGCTGACATCACCTTAAAATGAATATGTATAATAATAATAATTTAAATAATTGTGGAGCCACATACCTCCCAGCATATAATTTTCTCAACAACATAATCAATTTTATAGTTGCCATGTTTATCTATCTATCTATCTATCTATCTATCTATCTATCTATCTATCTATCTATCTATCTATCTATCTATCTATCTATCTATCTGTCTATCCGTCTATCTTTGTAGTAGCTACTCTTTCTTCTCTGCTTGCATTGCTATAATAAGCTGTAAAGAACAATTAACCTCTTTCACCTTGCAATATAACAATTGTGGTAAATGTGGAGCATATTGAAGGTCATATGTTAGCTTTCCTATCCAAAACCCAGTGCTCGTGATCTAAATTACATTTACATTGTCAGGGAAAAAAGCCTTTGTGTCAGGAGCTGGCTACTCAGGGGTCATTTACAGGCCAAGTCTGAGGATCTGCCATTTTGACTGTCACACTTGCAGTTAATTGGTACTTTGCACCGTGGTTTGATTCCATGTTATCTTATGCTTTCAGAAACCAGACAGGAATCACATCAGCAGTCTCTTTAGAAAGTAGAACTGGCAGGTGAGAGGCTTGTATATGGGGGTAGAAAATGCAGATTTGTTTGGCTTTTCAATTCTTCATCTTCCTTTTCTGCTATATACCATAAGCGCTGTGTAAATTGACGGCGCTATATAAGTACCTGAAATAAATAAATAAATAAATATACCATAAATGCTATATTTCACCCATATATTTGTGTAGTAGCTTCACAATACGTTTGATACAATTAGCTTGTCATCTAACTTATCATTGATTGATTAATAAAATTGCCAGCAATGTCCATAGTTCTGTGTTTCTGTATAAAGTAACAGGAGCTGGAACAATACAGTTAAAGTATATGTACACTCTAACTAGATGATATGTAATTGGCTAAAAAACTATGGGGTGGATTTGCTACAAAAAGTCATCAGAAAGTGTGCAATTCTGAGATTCAAATAAAAGGGTCAACTGTATTTTCTTAAATTATATATTTTTTTTGTTTCAGGTACTTATATAGCGCTGTCAGTTTACGCAGCACTTTACTTATATATTGTACATTCACATCAGTCCCTACCCTCAAGGAGCTTACAATCTAAGGTCCCTAACTCACATTCATACATATACTAGGG
>BLSH010345773.1:815500-836425 GCA_018402905.1 Glandirana rugosa | reverse complement strand
AATATTATATTTTACATTAATACATTAACACTATTTTGCTATTTTTATTCGTATGGTTGAGTACATCCTTTAAAACACAATAGACCTAATATATAATTAAAGAAATGTTCGACTTTGTTGGAATGGATAAAACTGACAGCCTAGTGTAACAGTTACATAATGTTACAGAATACCACAGACGTTATCTCAAAGAACAGAAATACCCACAATGGAACAGACGCCAGCTTTGCTGGTAAGTACAAACACCTGTTTAATAAATGCTGTGGCTTTGCAGTGATTTATAAGTGTCACAAGAAAGAACAGTGACATTCATGTGCTACTTGTCCGATCACAAAATGCCTTTTGCTCTTTGAAAAGACTACAAGGTGTTCAATGAATGGACTGCAGCACAAGTGATGCAATGTGATCACTGCTCCAGCCCTGACTGTCAATTTCAGCAGCATAAATGTAGTGCTTACATCACCATCAGGGGGTGCATGCATCTTACAGCAGTTTCCTGGAACAAGGCAGCAGCCATGAATGGGACTCTCATCATTAGAAATATGTTATTGGCATCTAGCTAATGTCCCAAAATAGTTTTTGTCTGGAGTTCAGACCCTTACATTTCACCCCTCCTGATTGGCTGTCAATGACAGTGCCTTTACGCTTCACCCCTCCTGACTGGCTGCCGGAGACAGTGCCTTTACACTTCATCCCTCTTGATTGGCTGCCAGAGACAGGGGGTATGTTAGGGATTAAAATGTGGTTTGCAATCATCACAAAATAAATGCACATTTTCAGGGCCAGTGCAAGGGGTGGGCAGGAGGGGCGGCTGCCCTGGGCACTGTGGTATCATGTAAGGTAGGGGGGCACCACAAGGAGGTTGAGGGGAGGAGGAATTTGGGGAGGGCGGCAGGGGATAAGAATTGTTCTAGGAGGGGAAATTTGAGGGCGGTGTGCTTGGAGTAGTGATTTGAGGGGATTTGTGTTGGAAGGTGGGATGGGGGAAGAACATTTTAGCTAGGAGGAGGAATTTTTGGGTGTTTCTGCTTGAAAGGGTAATATGGCAGGGGGGAGAGGGATTTGTGCTAGAAGGGGATTTTTTTTTGGAAGGGGGTGGATAGTTCTAGCTGGGATGTTTGAGGGTATTTGTGCTAGGAGGGAAAATTTGTGCTGGGAGGGGGAATTTGGAGTGTTTACAGAGAGGGGTAGAGGATTTGTACTAGGAGGGGGACATTTTTTTTGGGGGGGTGGATTTGTGCTGGGGGTATAAAGGAAGTGAAAGGATTTGAGCTGTGGGGGTTGGGGGTGAGGGCAACGATTCATGCTGAGAAGGGGATTTCAGCAGGGAGTGGATTTGTAGTGGGAGATGGAGAAATTTATGCTTAGGGGTAAGCATGCAGATCAGTGCTCATTTTGGGGGGGGGGGGGTTTGCTGACACATAATTCCCATACATCTGGCATGTTCGCCCTGGGCTCCCGGAACTGCACATTTTACATCCCAATTTGGCAAATCATGATGCTGCAGATCAGTAAATATTACACAAGTACCTACCTAACATAAATCTGCTCAATCACCCATGAACATGCTAATTTATACATTGATGTGAACTTTGGATCAGTCCTTAAAAACCTCTGCTCCTGCAAAGATATAAAAATGACAATTAAAATTGTACACCTGTCGTGAGTGGGAATAAGGTTTGGGTTTGGTGATACCATGGGTTTGCCGCAAATCCTAGAAATTCATGAATATTGTTAACTCTAGGTCAAAACATTTTCAGGTTTACCACCAGAAATAAATTAAGGCACGAGCTATAATAAAGTGCATAACCTTTGCACTTTGGAAGCTGAATCAAAAGAGGCTATAATCTGAAGGAATAATTAACCCAGCCCACTTTGTGTAAAATAGTGGGGATCACAGGAGCCACAGGGAGTGATTTACTAAAACTGAGGAGTGTAAAATCTGGTGCAGCTCTGCATGGTAGCTTCTAACTTCAGATTCTTCAATAAAGCTTTGACAATAAAACCTGGAAGCTGATTGGTATCTTTGCAGATCTGCACCACATTTTGCACTCTCGAGTTTTAGCAAATCAACCCCATATTGTCAGTTATGTTATAACTGTCAAAAAATGCAACTCTAGAAAGAGATTTCATTTTGACATTGGTACAGTACATGATTCGTATTGCAGTGCTTGTCGTTTTTTGTGCAATAGCTTGCTTGTTAGCCCTACAAATAAACAGAAAAGAATAACAAGATACGCTCACCATAGATAACGCAGTGTCTATACTGTTTATTGTCTATACTAGTTCAAAGTCAGTGACCCAGAAAACATTGAAGCCAAATCATCAGCATGACAACCATGGACTATAGCTCTTAAAAGAAGAGGTTAGCAATGGCAGCTACTATAATTCTCTATTACATTTACAGTATACTTTAAAACCAGCATTCCTACACAATATTTAATAGAGGAGTATGGGTTTGGGCTTTTTTCAGATTTATACTTACCTAGGTGGATGCTGCCTCTGTCCTCCTGTGTCTCTGTGTTGAGAACCAAGCGATCGAAGACCACCAATTGCTCAGTTATCACAGCTCCCCGAGCAGAGAGCTGCTGACTGTCCATCAGCGGCTCTCTGCTCTGCCCCCTCCTCGTCACTGGAGCACTGGGCTGGGGAGGGGGTGGAGCGGCGGGCTCAGACTCTTAGTGGCTTGCTGAGAGGCTGAGCTGGGTGTCAGTCCAGGCACCTGGTGGATCAAGCCTCTCATTGTCACTATGACGTGGGGCCTGGACCGACTTCTGTGACATAAGCAGAGAGCAGATCATAGGAGAAGTACAACCAACCAAGCTTCGGCTGTACTTTAACCACTTGCCGAGCTGCCGCAGTATATATAATGCGGCAGGTCGGCTCTATTGCATGAAACAATGTACATGTATGTCATTTCTTGCAATAGTTGCTGGGGCTACAGGGGGAGCCAATCAGTGGGTCCGGTGGATGCAATGTCTGCTGACCACCCACGATTGCTCTCTAGAGAGATAGGATGGCGGTCTGCCAATGTAAACAAGGCAGACCGCTGTGCTGTCAAGCATGGACATTGTGATCTTGTGTTCCTGCTAATCAGGACGACCAATCAATGTGTCCATGCAGTGAGCACATCCCCCCACAGTAAGAAAGCACACTTGGGGAACACAGTTAACCCTTTGATCACCCCTGATGTTAACCCCTTCCCTGCCAGTGTCATTTATACAGTGTCAGTATATATTTTTTAGCACTGATCACTGTAATAATGTCACTGGTTCCCAAAAAAGTGTCAAAAGTGTCAGTTAGGTATCCATTCGGTCTGCCGCAATGTCGCAGTCCCGCTAAAAAACACAGATCCCGCATCTCAATTCTGTTACGTGCACGCATCTTTTAGTGCCAGCAAGTATGTGTGTTAGCAATAAATGCTATAATTTTTGTAAAAAAAAAACGCAGATCCCTGTCATTAATAGTAATAAATAAATACATAAAATGCCATACATCTATCCTCTATTTTGTATAAGCTATAACTTTTGTGCAAACCAATCAATATACGCTTATTGGGATTTTTTTTTTTACCAAAAATATGTAGCAGAATATATATTGGCCTAAACTGATGAAGAAATTTGTTTTTTTTTTTAATTTTTTTATCCGATGTGTTTCATAGCAGAAAGTAAAAAATATATATATATTTTTTCAAAACTGTTGGCTTTTTTTGTTTATAGCGCAAAAAATAAAAACCATAGAGGTGATCAAATACCACCAAAAGAAAGCTCTATTTGTGAGAAAAAAAGGACATCGATTTTAATTGGGTACAGAGTTAGCACGACCGCGCAATTGTCAGTTAAAATAACGCAGTGCCGTATCACAAAAAATGGCCTGGTCATTAACCACTTCAGCCCCAAAAGGATTTACCCCCTTCCTGATCAGATCATGTTTTCAGATTCAGCACTGCGTTGCTTTAACTGACAATTGCGCAGTCGTGCAATGTTGTGCCCAAACAAAATTGACTTCCTTTTTAATAGAGCTTTCTGTAGGTGGTATTTGATCACCTCTGCGATTTTATTTTTTGCGCTATAAACAAGAGCGACAATTTTGAAAAAAAAAAACAATGTTTTTTAATTTTTGCTATAATGCATATCCAAAAAAAAATAATTTATTCATCAATTTTGGCTGATATGTATTCTACTTCATATTTTTGTTAAAAAAAAAATTGCAATACGCATTTATTGATTGGTTTTGCGCAAAAGTTGCCACATTTACAAACCATGAAAATTGATTTATGGCGTTTTTTACTAGTAATGGCGGCGAGCTACTATTTTTATCGGGACTAAGACATTTCGGCGGACATGTCGGACATTTTTGACACTTTTTTGGGACCATTGACATTTATACAGAGCTAAAAATAGCCACTGATTACTGTATAAATGTCAATGGCAGGGAAGGGGTTCACCTGTAGGGGGCGATCAAGGGGTTAACTGTGTTCCCTCACTGTGTTCTAAATGTGTGGGGGCTGGGCTGGCAGGGGCATGACAGATCTAACTGATCCCGATGACAGGGATCAGTAGATCCCTGTCATGCTACCTGTCAAAATGGGGAACCGCCGTGTTTACATCGGCGATTCCCCGTTCTTCTCCTCTAACAGGCGATTGCGGGTCATTGAGTCCACCCGACCCGCGGCCCCACTCACAGAGCACATGGCGGGCGCGATAGCGCCCCGCTGCTTGCAACGCCCACCCGCAACTGTGGCTGCGCGGACGGCCGTTTGTATACGTTATCTGCGCAGCGGTGCCACTTTGTCGCCGTCTTTCTACGAGAGGTGGTTGGCAAGTGGTTAAGGGGATAAAACCTTCCGGGGCTGAAGTGGTTAAAGAATATGTTTAAAAAAAATTAATTCAATGAACTTTGTCGTCAAATTTGTGTTATTGAATTTTTAGCATTAGACCTTGATAATACGTGACGTGTTTTAGTGTATTTCAAAGAGTCGGAATCGTGTTATATTTCAGAAAATTGAAAGGATAAGGTGAGTAGGTGATGGCTCTTACAAAAGCAATAACATAACACTTGTTTTTTTTTTCCATAAAAGAAAGATTTTATTGAAAATTTGGTAGGTGCACAGTACAATAGGAAATCACATATAGGTACTACTAATACAACTGAGTTACAGGGATTTCTTGTTCACAGTAAGGAAGAGCAAAATAAATAGACAGAAGGGGGAACATAATACACAGTAACACTTCGAAAGCATCCTATATAGCATATACTGGGCCTAAGTCATGTCAATCAAAGGCGATCAGTTGTGAGTAGGTAGATTCAAAGGCCTATTGACTCTAAAATACATAAAGAATGGAGCATGTAAGCAGTTGGGCGCAACAGGGAGTAGGAGGGAGTGTGTACCAGCACACTTGCTCTCAGCGGAACCAAAAATGGTGAATGGAAGGAGTAGGTTAATTTGGGGGAAGATGGAGGAGGGTCTTTGGGGGGGTGGTCAAGGAAGGGCAAGGGGAGCGGGGGGAAGGACAGGGGGGAGATGTATAAGCACTGTTGAATTATCGTGAGTGCGTACGTTTCTATTCGAGTACAACACAATCACATTAGGAGGGCACCAAAGGGTACTATGCTGCGAAAGGCGTATTTTGGTAATGGTTCAGTTAGAGTCAAGGGTGGACTACTTATATAAGTGTGTGGGGGCCCTGTTTAAGGGGGAGATCGCTTAATCATTTGAGAGTATTCAGGGGAGGACTGAAAGTGAAGCCAGCAAGCCCATCGCGTGTAGAATTTATGGGGGGCGAACGCGATGAGCTCTTCCATTTCAGCAATTTTATTGATGCGTGTGTACCATTCTGCTAGAGAGGGAATGCTGGTGGTGCCCCACAGTCTGAGGATACATGACTTCGCTGCATTCACCATTATCAGAGCTAGAGATTTGCGGTATGAGCGGGTTTTAATGCTTTGGTGGTGAAGTAAATATTGCACCGGGGTAAAATCTAGATCGAATGTGGTTATTTGCTTAATTCGTTCGTGTACTTGTTTCCAGAAAGTTTGAATGTGTGAGCAGTTCCACCAAATGTGTATGAGGTCACCTGGAGAGTGAGAGCATCTCCAGCATTTATCCAGGATGTTGCTGTCAAATCTATGGAGAAGTGAAGGGGTGTGGTACCATCTAGAAAGGATTTTGTAGTTGGTCTCTTGTATGGACACGTTTATGGATCCCTTGTGAGCATGGGTGTGTATGTCTTGCCAGTCTTTGCCTGAGAGGTTTATTTTTATGTCTTGAGCCCATGATCTGCATGCCGCCCCTCATCAGCTTTATTATTGTCCCAGAGCATGTTGTGAATCGCTGAAATGACATGACGTTGTGGCATGTCGGATAGGCATAGCTTTTCGAAGGGAGTTGGAACCCCTGTTATGTTCGATGAACGTTTGGCACTATTGAAAAAGTGTCTGACTTGTAAGTAGTCAAGGGGATCTAGGTGCTGTTGTGGGGTTACCTTGGTGTTTATGTGGTTCAGAGAGTATAGTTTGCCTTCTTTGGAGATGTGATGTAAGCATATGCCTATTTTCGGTTGATTGTTTGACAGGGAATGGGGGGTCATCCCTGGAGGCAAGTCAGGGTTGTGAAGTATTGGAGTCAGCAGTCCCGGGGACCTGGAAAGTTCCAGCCTTTGGTTTAGCGTATTAAAGCATTTCAAGGTTGGGGCTATGAGCGGATGAGTTGTTACGTCTTTGGGTAATCGATTATATCGGATCCAGGGTTACCCAGTCTTTGGTTTGGTGGTGGGCATGCCAGTCTACGATATGTTGTAAGTGACAGGCCCAGTAATATAGCTGTATGTCGGGTAGACCTGTGCCTCCTTTGATTTTGGGTTTGGTTAATTGGGAATATTTGATTCTGGCCTGTTTGTGGGACCAAAGAAAGTTCCTGCTTTTTGTTTTTATTGTCTGGAAGAATGATTGTGGGAGTTCTATTGGGAGCGTCTGTAACAGGTATAAGACGCGGGGAAGAATATTCATTTCCATCCTGCCAAACCAGGCGAAGTGGGTCTTGTCCCATTGTTTCAGGTCATCTGTGATGGATTTTAGAAGTGGGAGGAAGTTTTTGTCATATAGTTGTGTTAATTTAGCGGGTATCTGGGTGCACAAATAGGTTATGGAGTCGGCATTCCATTTAAAGGGAAAATTCTCCCTGCTGTTTCTGTATTTAGAGTCTGGGAGTGTGATGTTGAGGGCATGAGATTTTGAGAAGTTAATTTTAAAATGTGAGATATACTGAAACATCTGGAAATCTTTGAGGAGGTTTGGGAGGGAAATGTGGGGTTCTGCAAGAAATAAGAGTATATCATCCGCGTATGCGGCTACTTTAAAGTGCGTGTTATTTATGGAGACTCCCTTTATATCCGGGTTGTCTTTAGTTTGTGCAGGAATGGTTCAAGGGTCAGAATGAAGAGGATAGGAGACAAAGGGAATCCCTGGCGTGTGTCATTGCTGATTGAGAAGGCGTCTGACAGGCTGCCGTTGGTGTGCACTCTTGCCTTTGGATTTGAGTATAGAGCCATTATAAAGTTTAACATACTGTCTTTGAAGCAGATCCGCTGGAGTACTGCTAGTAGGTAATCCCAGGCAAGCGTCTAGTGAGAGGAGGAATCTGGGTGTTTTTGTTATGGTGAGCCAGTGGTGAATGTGTAGTGTTTTCAGGGTATTATCCCTGGCTTCTCTGCCTGGGACAAAGCCAACTTGGTCTCTAGAGATTAGGGTGTGCAAAAGCGGGAGTATACGGTTTGCCAGGATTTTGGCAAAGATTTTTAAGTCTGCGTTTAGAATCGAAATTGGTCTATAATTAGGGGCTTGTTCTTGGTCTTTTCCAGGTTTAGGAATAACGCAAATATGTGCTTTAAGTAGATTAGTGGGTAGGCTTGTTGGCTGGGATAATTGATTAAAGGCTAGAAGGAAGGGCCTCGTCAATTTGTTTGTGAAAGTCTTATAATATGTCAAGCAGAGACCGTCTGGTCCGGGACTTTTGCCGGATTTCATTTGATTGATTGCCCCTGTAAATTCTGCAGTGGTAAGGGGGCCATTGTGTTTATTGCTTGTTGTTTGGAGATGGTGGTTGGGCTAAATTGTGTGAGAAACTCTGTTATAATCTCACTACGAGGTGTTTGGTCTGTGTTGGGTTTTTGCTCTGGTGGAAGGTTGTATAGTTTTGCGTAATATTCTGCAAAGCGATTAGCTATGTCCATGTTATTAGTAATTCATTTACCTTCGGGCGTGCGCATTATGTGGATTGCATTTTTTGCCTTTTTAGTTTGAAGAGCTCTGGCCAGAAGTCTACCAGCTCTGTTGCTGTGCTCATAAAAGAGCTTTTGCGACAGAGCAAAGTTCCACATGACTTTCTTTCCCAGTACTTCCCGCAGTGTCACTCGGGCTGTTTGTAATTCAGATAATACGTTGCGTGCCTGTGTAAGTTTGTGGGTGCATTCTAAGGAGTGAATTTGTGTTAGAAGAGATTCAATATGTTCTTGATTGGATTTTTTACGGTTTGCGGCCATACGGATCAGTTCCCCTCTAATAACGCACTTGTGGGCCTCCCATTGGGTGAGGTGAGACGTGTTGGGGGTGTCATTTGTTACAAAGAAATCTTTAATGGAGTTATTGAGTCGGGTGACATTTATCGGGTCTGTTAAAAGCGAGGCGTCTAGTTTCCATGGGGAGTATGGGTGGGTACGTTCTGGAAAGGTAAAGGACGCTGTCATTGGGTGATGGTCGGATAGAAATGAAGTTTCGATGGTAGCTGAATGGAGGAAAGGGAGATCCCTTTGGGAAATAAACAAATAGTCAATTCTAGTATATTTGCTGTGTGGCGATGACTAAAAAGTATAGTCTCTGGTGTTGGGATGTAGGGAGCGCCAAGTATTGTGTAATAAGAGGTCTTGGAGTTGGATCTTAATTTGTTTGAGGGCCTTGTAGGGGAGAGTCGACGTGCCATTGGACGTATCTTCTAGTGGATTTAATGCCACGTTGAGATCCCCTCCTAGTATGAGCACTCCTTCCTGGAAGGAAGAAAGTGTTGTAGATATTTCTCAAAAGAAGCCAACTTGTGCAGAGTTAGGGCCATAGATGTTTGCAATGGTTATTGGTCTATTTTAAATAGAGCCCTTAAGAAAAATGAACCTGGCGTGTTCGTCTATAAGTGTTTCTTTAACGTTTAGTTTTGAGTGTCTGGATATTAGAATGGAATCCCCTTTGGTTTTGGCGAGGGGGTTAGGTGCATGATATACCCAGGGGTATTCTTTGTTGCTCAACTTGGGGATGTAGTTTGCTTTGAAGTGTGTCTCCTGGAGAAGAACCACGTCTGCTTTAGATTTTTGAAGATAAAGCAGGAGTTGGGATTGTTTCTCGGGCAGATTAAGGCCCTTAACATTTAGGGAAAGAATCTTCAATTTGGAGGAACGAGGGACAGTATGTGTGCTGGTCATGCCGCTGATCGTGTGTTATCGTAGGTACTGTTGTACTCGCTGGTATCAAGATTGGGGGCAGTCTAGAATTAGGGGACTAGGAGGGAACTGGAGGGGGGAGAGGAGTTGCCGGGGGGGGGTGAGATGGGTAGAGGGTCCACTGGGAGTAGAAAGTATCGGCTGGCAGTTGTGACCAGCTAGCCTGTCGGAGGTGAATGCCGATTTTGGGTCAACACAGGTGATCACACTGTGTTGTTGTGGAGCGAGTCAGGAGTGCAGAAGATGGCTTTACAGCTCGAGAGTTGGTAAGTGGTGGCTATCAAGGGGTTTACGCCAACCGTGTAGCCCTGTCATGTATAAGAAGGGAGAGAGAGTTTGCATCTCTTGTATTTGCTTGGGGAGCTGGAGTATGGATGATATGCTTAAGCATGGGATGTCAGAGTTTGTTGATTGTAAGTGTAGCGTGGCTTAAGTTGAGGTTGGTGCTAGTGTGGTCGGATCGTATGACAGGTGGAACATGTGCTGGTTGATCGAAAGCTAGAACAAGAGCTGTATGGGTATGTACGGGTGTTTGTGTGTCTGGACGCTGGAGTGGTGACTATTGTTGGGTTTTGCTAGTTCGCGCCATAGGGTGGTATTAGTGGGTTATGTTTTGTACCATTTTCCCTGGAAAGAGTCTGGAGTGGGCAACTCATGTTTGTGTTGAGAGGGTTTGGGGGATTGCTGCTAATAGATAGGTATGTGTTTCCATAGTACCGCTGTGAATGCATGTATCCGTGTGCCTAGGATAAGTATATATGGTAACGTCAAAACGTAGAGAACAAACAGCCCAAGAGAGGGAGCAGCAAGTAAACCTTCATATTTATCTAAGAGCGTGTAATAACTTCTATTGAGTATTCACTAAAGGGTGAATTAGATATTAGCTGTCTCGTGTGTGATCGCTCACCACCTGATCTTAGTTAAACAGGTAAACTCCATGCCGTAACATTAGCGGAGGGTTGCCCTATGTGGCGAGGTCATGCGCAAGACACAGTACAAGCATGAACTATGTTATACAGTTCACATAGTTGGGGAGTGCAACCATGAGATGAATTACCTCCATCCTGTTTTGTTTGGTAAGACAGAAAGTAGTTTGGTAGAAAAACAAAACAAGCCAGATCAGCCTCTCCCCTTATGCTCGGTAAGTTTGTTGTAAGGGGTCAAAACCCTTAGTCTCAGATCTGAAGGGGAGGCTGGTACAGTAACTTAGAGGAAGTTATGATGTCTCCATGTACAGTGGGAGAAGACTAAGACAAGATAGCCAAACACTGCAGTAAACATAGTCAGTTTTAGCGTAACAAGCTAACAATATATAACATGAACAGTACAAGAATATTGGAAAGGGACCGATGATAGACTCATCAACCCCTTAAAGTATAAGGCAAAAAGCTACCTGTTTCTGGTTTATAGAGTTCCACAAGATGGTAGATTATGGGGTGCCGTGAAGGGCTGAAGAGTCATTGCGGAGCAGGGGTGGAACATATGGGCTTTGAGTTTAGACTCACCAAAGGACCCCTCATATGGGCGTAGCTTATAGAAGCTCCTAAGGAGAGACAAATAGAGTGCTGTAATAGTTTATTGATGGCTATCCCAGTTAGGTTCCTGTGACCTGTCACAAACAAAACACTTTCCTTCCTGCGCTCAGAGGGGAGACATCTTCCACCCGATAGTACAATTTTATATATGTTGAGAAAGGGTCTTAGATAATGTGCTGCCTTGCTGCCACTGATGAACCAGGGGTAGTCCAAAGGCACTGTAGCAAAGACAAGAAAACAATGGTGCATTGGCCTAGTGCATTATCTTTTGATAAAAACCTTTAATTAAAAAGTTAAAAACATACTCACAAATGAGCCGTGAAATTGAGCATTACAAGCATTAGTGGAGTCCTTTCGATTCATGGACATATGCTGCACGATTGGTATCTCACACAATGAAGGCTACCGCGTTTCGAGGTTTCTACCTCTTCTTTAGAGCCTGAGTTCCTGTGACCTGTTGTGAGGCTGTGAGAGTCACACTGGGAAATGTTTGTAGACCGTTGACCAGGTCAGGCTGTAATGTGTGCTAGAGCAAGAGCCACTGTGATGGGAAGTGGAAGAGCTGAGGTGAAAACATCTCATGAAATGGTTGGAGCTGGAAGATCATCACATGACTGAAGTTGTCTTTGGTCACAGGCTTAGCTACAGAGCCACAGTGGCAGCTAATGAAACGCAGCGTGAGTGGATCAGAGACAGTTATAGGGACATTATTTTGAGCCTGAGGAAGAATAAGGGAGGCAAGCAGGATCGTCCCCTATAAAGGGCTAGGGACAGAATGGAGATTTCCTCTCCTGGAATTGTGGTTAGGTGTAGGATGGGTAAAAACACAGTTTACCCTCTAAATTCTTAACGAGGAGTGTGAACGAGGTTACTTACATGTTCCAAGGGAGCTTCGATATTTTGGGATTCTGTCAGTCTTGTGTGAACCAGGCAGGGTGTTCCTGGGGCGTTTGCTGCAAATTGGTTAGTCCCTTCTGAGTCTCCTGTGTGCAGGACAGGCTGGAAGGCTAGCTTCTCCCAAGGCGCAGGGGTTTGCAGATTGGGGCATGGTGCTTGGGGAGTGGCGACGTCTTCTTTGCATTTGGAAGTTTTCTTCCACTTGAGCTTCCATAGGTTCTTCTTGTGGATGTGCTGGGTCCGGTGGGGTGTCATGTCAGTCTTCAATCTCAACATGCGGGATTCCAAGGGTGTGGCAGAAGGTGTGGGTGTCTTCTGGGTGGCGCAAATAGGCTGTTCTTCCTCCTGAGCTTGCTTGCAGGTAAAATGGAAATTTCCATCTGTACGTACAGTTTCTTTCCCTCTGGACCTCTAACAAAGGCATTAAAGCTCTACGTTTGTTTAGCGTGGTTTGAGAGACGTCCTGGTATAATTTTACCTCATGACTGCGGTGGAGGATGCGACCTCTCAATCATGCTTGTCTTAATATGTCTTCTTTAAGCCGGTAGTTTGCCAAACAGCCTATGGCATCTCTTGGTGGGTCAGTATCTCTACCTCTGGGGCGAATTGCCTGATGCAAACGTTCAAATTCAATATGCGTATCCGGAGGTCTGCCTAATAAATCATTAAAGATGGCAGTTACAGCTTCTGTCAGGTGTTCTGAGTCGATCGATTCTGGTAGCCCCCGTAGCCTAATATTATATCTACGTCTCCTATTTTCTAAATCTTCTATACCTCTTTGAAGATCTTTTATTTGATTGGAGTGTTTGGCGACTGATCGATTGGTTTCTAATATGGCGACCTCATGCCGCTCTGCAGTGTCCTCCATGTCCTCCACTCTCTCTGTCATGGCTTGCAGGTTTAGCTTGAGGTCCGGGATGGCTGCAGACAGAGTGTTTTTAATATCAGCAGTAACCGCTCTGAGGTCTTCTATGTTTAGGACTCTGCCTGCATGAGCTCCTCCATGAGCGGGATTGTCACGCTGTGCTGGGCTATGGCTCGCCTCCGCTCCTGAGCTTGAGGCCCGTGATCTGTGGGCTGCATCCTGTGAGCTAGGCCGCGAACGGAACATGGCTGGTACGTTCACGCTGAGCTGTGTATCTGGGCACTGGGGTGAGCAGGAGCGGGTGGCGGATTTATCCCGGTCTTGTTTCCCCATCTCTTCTTGTCGGCTCTCTCACTAAGGCTGAAGAACGGGCTTCAGTGTGGCGGAGCAATGAGGCTATGCGGCCATCTCCTTCAGCGTCCCGGATACGCCCCCCAACATAACACTTATATACTGTAGTAGGTATAGTCCAGTACAGAACGATCTGTGTTCCTGTCTAGCATTGTCATTACATCTGTGCCCTGTTGTTTTGATTTAGTTCTTGAAAATGAACTGAATATATTTTATTTTAGTGCATAAATTTGAAATGTGATCTCCTTTAAAAAAAGCCCTGTATAGGCGCCCCCTTTCCACATGTACATTAAAGTGGTTGTCAACTCTCCTTTTAAAGAAAAACCCTGCAAAACAAAGGCATGATGAGCTAGTATGCATCACATACTAGCTCATTATGAAATACTTACCTTGGAACGAAGCTGTTGCAGCAGTCTTGGCACACCGCTGTGACGGGCAACATGCTTCCGGGTCCACGGCTCAGGCCAATTACAGTGCGGGCTCCATTGCTATGATTGGCCAGAGCCGAGCTGATGTCACTCCCATGAATGCACACGGGAGCCGTCGTTTACGCCATATTTACTGAAGAAACGCCACCCTGGGGCCGATTCTTCAGTGCGCATGTGTCGATGACGTTGGCACATGCATATACAGGGAATATCTCCTTAACTGTGCATGTTTGGGAGATATTCCCGGGACCTACAGGTAAGACATATTATAGGCTTATCTGTAGTTTAAAGTTCCAGTCCCCCAAACACATTTTTTTTTAAAGACTCCTTTGTATTTGTCTAAAAATGTACATGACTATTTGGAACATCTCATATGTGTTGTAATTTTAGTTTCTGTAAAGTTTATAACTAACCAGATTTCGGAAGCAGGCAGGTTCCATGTTAGCTGTGGGCATCTGAAGTCCTCCTGTCTTCATTTTCAGCATAATCCATGCAGCTGACTTGTCCAGCATGCACCCCGATCTTGCACCTGTGCAGTGAAGCCACTGATCAGCTTTCACTCTTCCCGACAGGTTGCCATAGCATTGACGACATTGGCGTAACTTTTCGCCCTATTTCTATAGCAACCTGTCAATCATGACGTCTCTGGCTCCTCCAGCTCAGCCCTCCCGTTTGCAAACACAGCTGGTATTGTTTTGAAGGCCAGCTTAGCCCCACCCACCACTCTGTATACCACGCCTCTCTTGCTCATTTCCTCCCCTTGTCTACACAGTGTGAATAGCTTGGATGCCAAGATTATCTGGCCCATCTTAGCTCCACCTACTGACCTGTAAACCACACCCCTCCAGCTCAGCTCTATTTTGTCCACAAACACAGCTGATATTCACAGCTGGTATAGTTTCAAAGTCCATCCTAGCCCCACCCGCCGCCTTGCAAGCCACGCCCCTCCCAATAAGCCCTCCTATCTACCAACACAGTTGGTATGGTTTTGAAGGCTGTCCTAGCCCCACCCACCACCCTGTAAACAACACCCCTCCCACTCTTGGCTCCTCCCACTCTATGTGGCCCTCTTGGCCACAAATTCAATGACATCCCGATCCTCCCATTCGCGTCATTTCCTGTCAAGAAAAAGCGAGATTTCATCACCAGGCGATTCGCAACGACCCCTGTGATACATGACCCCGCTATTCCAGGAGCGCTTGCGAATATCCTAGTGACGTAATCGCCTAGTCGGGGGGATGCAAGAAGTGTGGCTGAAAAAAGCATTTACAAACAAAAAAAAAAACAATTTCCATTGGGAAAAAAGTGCTCAAGAGGGATACCATAGACAGTAAGTATATAAAATGGGTGGAACTCCGCTTTAAAATGGCTGTCCAGCATTGACAGCCACTTTAAAGCAGTATTAAACCCAAAAGCAAACATTTATCATATTGCAGCTTACCAATTCTTAGGACCCTTTCACACTGGTCAGTTTTTGATGCACTTTTGGGGCTTAAAAAGCAGAAGACAAATGCATGAAAACTGTATCCTATGGAACTCTTCACCTAAGAGTGTTGCAGGTAAGGTGCATTTTTAAATGTCCTGCATGCTGCATTTTGATGCATTTTTGGTGCATTTTCTGGTTGCCTATCTCCAATCATGCACCTGTGAAGCATGGACATGTGAATCGAAATGTGTACCAACAATGCACAACTTTTGCATTATTAGTGCAATTTTTGAGTCACATGTCCATGCTTCACAGGTGCACGATTCGAGTTAGGTAACCAAAAAATGCGTATGGATTTTGACTGCATTTTTTCAATAGAGTAGTGTAAAAGAGCCTTTAGATGTGATGGCTGCATTTGTTTTCTTATTAGTCTTTCTTTCTTCTATTTTCATCTTAGTTAGAGAGAAGAAATAAGCCATTTAACACTGGCAGGGTTGCTTATAACGGCAAGTGAAATACCTGGTGTTCCTGCCAGTCCCTCTGCTTTCCTATTAAAACCTGACCACCATAGGCATGAGAGCACAGTGGTCAGTTTCCTGGCTGTGTTGAGAATTCAGCCTTCTCTCCTCTAATGAACATACTGGTGCTGACAGACGCCCCCCCCCCCCCCGCTCAGCCATTCACTAGGACGACCAGGGTGTTGCTGTTTCTCCTCCTCTAACTCTGTGAGCTCCTTATGCAGTGGGGAACAGAGATTATGCAATCACTTATATAAAAGGAAAAAGAAAGTATTTATAATATATACACAAATGTTTTGCCTTTCAGTTCTAATTTAACCACTTCAGCCCCAGAAGGATTTACCCCCTTAATGATCAGGCCATTTTTTTGCGAATGGACACTGCAAGGTTTTAACTGACAATTGCACGGTCGTGCGATGATGTACCCAAACAAAATTGATGTCCCTTTTTTCCACAAATAAAGCTTTCTTTTGGTGGTATTTGATCACCTATGCGGTTTTTATTTTTTGTGCTATAAACGGACCGACAATTTTGAAAAAAAAAACAATATTTTTTACTTTCTGCTATAAAACAAATCCAATAAAAAATGTAAAAAATCTAATTTAAATTTTGGCCAATATGTATTCTGCTACATATTTTTGGTAAAAAAAATCCCAATAAGTGAATATTGATTGGTTTGTGCAAAAGTTATAGCTTCTACAAAATATGGGATATTTTGATGGAATTTTGTATATATTTATTTTTTACTAGTAATGGTGGCAATCAGCAATTTTTGGCGGGTTTGTGACATTGCTGCAGACATATTGGACACTGACACTTTTTCGGGAACCAGTGACATTATTACAGTTATCAGTGCTAAAAATATGCACTGTTACTGTAATAATGACACTGGCAGGGAAGGAGTTAACACCAGGGACGATCGAGGGGTTAAAGGGGTTGTAAACCCACACTGTTTTTCTACTTAATGCATTCTATGCATTAATTTCTTCTGTCTGTGTCAAGGGATGCAGCAGCAGGACTCGGGAGTGCACCCGCACGAGTGACCCCAGGGAAAGTGCTTCCCTGATGGGTCACTCGAGAGGAAGAGGAGCCAGCAGCAGTCCTGGGGGACCCCAGAAGAGGAGCACAGATGAGGTAAGTAGGACATTTGTTTTTGTTTTTTTTGTTTTTTTAAAACATACCCAAACCTATAGTATCACTTTAAGTGTGTTCCCTGGGAGTGATTTCTAACTGTGTGGGGGATGGACTAATTGGGACAACACAGAGATCCATGTTCCTGCTTAGCTGGAAGATAAGAGCTCTGTGCCCTCCCATGTCAGAATGGCGATCTGCCTTGTTTACATAGGCAGATCCCCGTTCTGCCTCTGTGGAGAATGATCACAGGTGGCTCGTTGATTGGCTGGCCAATCGTTTCAATTTGCACAGCCATGCCACCGTGCCACAGTACAACTGTGACAGCTAGTCTTCAAGTAGTTAAAAGTATATATGCACTTAGGCCCTATTCACACCTCATCATTTTGTAGTGAGAAGCTTGAAGCTCCTAAATCCTGGAGGAGAAAAAAATTTATGGAATTGGTTCACATCTCCACTCCAAGTAATCTGAAACTCAAAAAAGTTCTAGGGCTATTTTGGTAGCTAGAATCGGGCAGATTGGTGCATTTTTAATTGTTTTGCTCCATATAAGTGCATTGAAAAGTTTGATTTGAGCGTTTTTGAGTGTTTTTCTGCCCAAATGCAATAATGAAATGAAATTAAGTAATGAATAAATAAATACATAATACAATAATATAAATAAATGAATACCGTGCATTAACAGTTAATATGTAAATAATCATAAAAAAATAAATAATATAAATAAAGAACTCTAACCCCAACCCTTAACCCTAATATTAACCCTAACCCTAATCCTAAACCCTAACCCTAATCCTAACCCTGGTGGGTCACTCGATGCGGAGGAGGAACCATGTATGACATGTTTGTTATCTAAAAACAAAAAACAGGAGCCTTTACAATCACTTTAACACCTTACAAAAAAAGGAAAAATAAATAAATAAAAAATAATAAATAAATAATAAATAAGATGAAAAAGCTGAAAAACATAGCAGCAAATGATGAAACAAATTATATTTTTCTCTACTGGTTAAATGAAAAACGCCAAAGCTCAAAAATGCTATAAAAAGGCTGTACACAAATGCTCAAGAATGCACATACAAATGCCTCAAATAATGACGAGAAACATGACTCTCAGGTAAAAATTTGGTAGTAAATAGGTATAGATATCTCCTGATTTTTTTTTATTATCAAAGGAAAACTGGCCCAAAATAGTTAAAAAAAAAGTATTTCTATATTTCTTGTTACTACCATAACCCGGCCACCACCAAAGAACAACCCAAAATTATTCTGCTCCTGACAATCACTACATATGTGTATGTTTGTTGTTTGTACCTGTACTACAGCCCAGAAGTAATAGTGTGCACTTCGTTTTCTTTTTGTTTTGTTTTTTTTGTCCTACCTAAAACACACAGGGGTTGATTTACTAAGTATGGTAACTGGCCCTACCAATATACTCCTTTTCTCCAATATTTGGGTTGTTTCCTCAAAATTATAATGTACAATTTTTTTGTGGGGGCATAGAAAGCTTGCCCACATTTCTGGCTTGGATTGAGAACAAGGATAAGCGCAGCTTCCATGGGACCCCTAGACTAACCACTTCCTTACCGGCGTATTGTAATAATACGCCGGCAAGGTGCACTCCCCATCTTGGGTGGACGTCATATGACATCCTCCCATTTTCGCCACCCTCTGGGCCCCCGGGAGCCCACATTGTGGTGATCAGGGATCGGGCGTGTCCCTTGGGACTCAACCCATCCATGTTCAGGGTAAAGAGCCAATAAAATTGTCTCTTTACCACTTCCGGCATTCCTGTGCATCCACGTGCACGCCGCTCGTGCGTGCACCCAGTGGCACACAGCTCGGTGATCAGGGCTGAGGCTTGTCCCTCGGACAAAGCCTAACCCTGATCAGGGTAAAGAGCCAATCAAATTGGCTCTTTACCACATGACTAGCTGTGTCCTATCACAGCCGGTCACTTCTGCATTCCTGTGGATCCACGTGCACGCCGCTTGTGTGCTCACCAGGGCCAATAAAAATTGCCTCTTTACCACTTGACCAGCTGTGTTCAATCAAAGCCGGTCACAGAATGTCAATGAACCGCGGTAATGAGCTGTTACCTGGTTCTCCTCCTCACACACCGATCGCGTGTGAGGAGGAGATTTCGGTAACAGCTTGTTACTGCTTACAGTTTACACTAACCACACTGATTGCTCCCCAGTAATAAAGAGGACCTGTCACCATCCCCATCAAAGTACCTGTCACAGCCCATCAAAGTACCTGTCACCTACCCATCAGAGCACCCAAGTACCTGTCACAGCCCATCAAAGTACCCGAGTACCTGTCACAGCCCATCAGAGTACCCGAGTGCCTGTCACAGCCCATCAGAGTACCTGTCACAGCCCATCAGAGTACCCGAGTATCTGTCACCAGCCCATCAAAGTACCCGAGTACCTGTTACCAGCCCATCAGAGTACCCGAGTACCTGAATACCTGTCACCAGCCCATCTGAGTACCCGAGTACCTGTCACTAGCCCATCAGAGTACCCGAGTACCTGCCACCAGCCCATCTGAGTACCCGAATACCTGTCAGGAGCCCATCAGAGTATCCGAGTACCTGTCACCAGCCCATCAGAATACCCAAGTACCTGTCACCAGCCCACCTGAGTACCTGAGTACCTGTCACCAGCTCATCTGATTACCAGAGTACCTGTCATCAGCCTATCTGAGTACCTGTCATCAGCCTATCTGAGTACCGAGTACCTGTCACCAGCCCATGAGAGTACCCGAGCACCTATCTGCAGCCCATCAGAATACCCGAACACCTGTCTGCAGCTCATCAGAGTGCCCGAGTACCTATCTGCAGCCCATCAGAGTACCTGAGTACCTATCTGCAGCCCATGCCTAATAGAATATACCTTGGGGTGTTTGCTTTTCAAAATGGGGTCATTTTGTGGGTAATTCCATTGTCCTGGTGCTCCAGAACCTTCAAAAGTGGGATAGGTAGGAATGAAATTAGATGTGTAATTTATACTCGTAGAACACCTGAAGGTACTACTTCAATGTTGGACGCTTCTATGTGGCCAGGCTGTGTAAAAGTCTCACACATGTGGTATCGCCATACTCGGGACGAATAGCAGAATGTATTTTGGGGGGTAATTTTTGCTATGTACATGCTATGTGTTAGAAATATCATATAAGTTGACAACCTTGTGTAAAAAAAATACGCTTTCATTTTCTTTCCACTTTTTCTGAAGACTTGTGCAAAAAATTAAACCATACAAAAGACTCATAATGCCTCATAGAATATACGTCAGGGTGTTTGCTTTCCAAAATTGGGTCATTTTGTGGGTAATTACACTTTTCTGGTGCTCCAGGGCCTTCAAAAATGTAATAGGTCGTTAGGAAATTTTATGTGTAATTTATACTCCTAGAACGCCTGACAGTGCTCCCTGCATGTTGGACCTCTCTATGTAGCCAGTTTGTGTAAAAGTCTCACACATGTGGTATCGCCATACTCAGGACGAGTAGCAGAATGTATTTTGGGGGTAATTTTTGCTATGTACATGCTAAGTGTTAGAAATATCTTATAAAATGACAACTTTGTGTAAAAATAAAAGCGTTTTCATTTTCTTTCCATGTTTTTCAAAGACTTGTGGAAAAAAATTAACCATTCAAAAGACTCATAATGCCTCATAGAATATACGTTAGGGGTGTTTGCTTTCCAAAATGGAGTCATTTTGTGGGTAATTCCACTGTCCTGGTGAACCAGGGCCTTCAAAAATGTGATAGGTCTTTAGGAAATTTAATCTGTAATTTATGCTCCTAGAACGCTTGACGGTGCTCCCTGCATGTTGGACCTCTCTATGTAGCCAGGCTGTGTCTCACACATGTGGTAGCTCCATATCACCATACTCGGGACGAGTAGCAGAATATATTTTGTGGGGTAATTTTTGCTATGTACATGCTATGTGTTAGAAATATCTTATCAATTGACCACTTTGTGTAAAAATAAAAGCGTTTTCATTTTCTTTCCACGTTTTTCGAAGACTTGTGGAAAAAAACGAACCAATCAAAAGATTTGATTCCTCATAGAATATATATTGGGGTGTTTGCTTTCCAAAATGGGGTCATTTTGTGGGTAATTCCACTGTCCTGATGCTCCAGGGCCTTCAAATGTGTAATAGGTTGTCAGGAAATTAGATGTCTAATTTATGCTCCAAGAACACCTGACCATGCTCCCTACATGTTGGACCACACTATGTGGCCTAATGTCTAATTTAAAAGATTTCTGGATAGTGTAAAAACTT
>BLSH010345773.1:773321-785434 GCA_018402905.1 Glandirana rugosa | reverse complement strand
TTTACGGTGACAGATGTCAGAACCCGAACCCAAACTTTTTTTCAAATGTCCGGGTTCGGGTCCGGGTCACGGACACCCCAAAGTTCGGTACGGACCCGAACTTTATAGTTCGGGTTCGCTCAACTCTACTGGTGATCATTGTCACAGACAGAAAGTGAAGGTCCTAATTTTAATGTTTGAACTAGAGCTAGAACCTTGCTAGCACCGGGTTGGACCCCCTTTCACCTTCAGAACTGCCTTTGGAGTACAGTGAACTCATTTTCATGTTCAAGAAACCAGTTTGAGATGATTTGTGCTTTGTGATGTGGTGCATTATTCTGCTGGGAGTTGCCATCGGAAGATGGGTACACTGTAGCAATAAAGGGATGGACATGGTCAGCAACAATACTCATGTAGACAGTGGCATTTAAATGATGCTCAATTGGTACTAAGGGGCTCAAAATGTGCTAAGAAAATATCCCCCACACCATTACACCACCACCAGCCTGAACCATTGATACAAGACAGGATGGATCCATGCTTTCATGTTATTTATGCCAAACTCTGACCCTACCACCTGAATGTCGCAGCTGAAATTGAGACTCATCAGACCAGGCAATGTTTTTCCAATCTTCTATTGTCCAATTTTGGTGAGCCTTGTAGCATCAGTTTCCTGTTCTTAGCTGACAGGGGTGACAGCTGGCGTGGTCTTCTGCTGTAGCCCATCTACTTCAAGGCTCGATGTGTTTATTCAGAGATGGTATTCTGCATACCTTGCTTGCAATGAGTGGTTATTTGATGTACTGTTGCCTTTCTACCATCTCAAACCAGTCTGCCCATTCTCCTCTGACCTCTAACATCAACAAGACATTTTCGTTCACACAACTTCCACTCACTGGATATTTTATCTTTTCCAGACCATTCTCTGTAAACCCAAGAGATGGTTGTGTGTGAAAATCCCAGTAGATCAGCAGTTTTTTAAATACACAGACAAGCCCATCTGGCACCAACCACCATGCCACCATCAAATTTACTTAAATCCCCATTCTTCCCCATTCTGTGGCTCAGTTTGAACTTCAGCAAGTTGTCTTTGCCATGTCTAGATGCCTAAATGCATTTTGTTGCTGCCATGTCATAGGTGTGTGCAGCCTATTGCATTAGGGTGTGCACCACAAAGCGCAACCAAACATGAATGTGTGTATATGTCAGAAGGGCAGAGATCAGTGTCAGTAGTTTATTTTTATTTAATTTTATTTATTTTTTTACAATTTAGTTTTTTTCTTTTTTTTTATAATATATTTTATTTTATTTTTTTACAATTTTATTTAGGCCATGCTGGGGAGCTTAATTTTTGAGACAGAGAAAGAGACCGAGGACAGAGATTCCCCTGTCCCTTTCTCTTCAGCCAGGAAGCAGGGGGAATCTGCACAGTACAGGGCGATTAGGGTGTGCCCAGGCACACCTGCCACCCTATGTGCGCATGCCTATGTGTCTTGTGATTGGCCGATTAGCAATTTGTGTTACCAAGCAATTGAACAGGTGTACATAATAAAGTGGCCGGTGAATGTGTGTTCTCACTTCTTGTTATGTCTTCAGTTTTTGCTTTATATAAACCTTAATAATCAAAAATCTTGAACAAAGACCCAGACAATGATATAGACACTTTGTTCCCAGCCATAAAACTGGATTGAGCAACTCTACATTAGAGAATAGTGACAATTTCTTACACCTTTAAAAATACTTTGATTTGATTTTACATATTATTGTCTCTTTTTACTTCCAGGTAAAAAAAATAGAAATATTGGCTTTGCTTTTGCTATTGTGTGCATAAATTCTTGAAAGGATATTCATGAACTTGACTATAATTAGCTTTTCCCTAACGCCATATTATCAGTGGATACATGTATTTCTGCTGACATATGGTTAGCAACCTTCCAGTAAAATAACAAGCATGATTCTGCATTATTACAATAACAATTAGCTTTATAAACAATCTCTCAGGCACAATATGTGCATAACTGACCAATGAGTGTGAAATCTAATCTTCATAGAAATGATAATTTGGTTAGAGGTTTAAACACAGGTGTTTATGACTAAAGCTGGCAGGAGACACTTGACTAATTCACAAAATGTACTAAAATAAAATGTTACGCAATAATAAATTGTGATTAGGAGCTAAAAACAGATTGTAAAGTGATGAAAGTCATTATATTGCACAATGCAGTGGTAAAAAAAAATCCCAAAAACTAAGAAAAAAACTTTTCATTGGAATATACTGTATAATTTTGAGAATCACACCTCATAGTTAGATGGTCTTCATACTTTATTCTGTTGACAATAAAGGGGTTGCATATTCTCCAAACAAAAAAACTACACTCCCTAAATGCAATTCATCTAACGGGCTTGCTCACAAGGATAAACTCTATATCTTAAATACATGTTTTTCTTTTTTATCAGTGATCACACAATCTCTGTTCTCGGTTGCCTATAGAGTTGGGGGGTGGAGAAGCAGCAGCACACTGATCTTCTCAGTGAATAGCTGTACCGGGGGCATGTCAGCACATGTCTTGCCCATTGGAGGACAGGCAGGCTGTTCTCCCAGCACAGCCAGAAAACTTACCACACGGGGAGGGGGTGTGCTCTTATGCCTAGTGTGGTCAGTTTGAAATGAGAAAGCAGGGGGACTGGTAAGATCATCAGGTATTTCTCACAAAGGTGACAATACAAAGAGAATGGGATAGCTTTTAACACAAGTACATGATACAACTTGCAAGGAATATGAAATGTTGGAGTAACATGCATTTTAAGAAGAGTATTCCCCTTGCTTCGTATAAATATTCTGTCTATCCCGTTGTGTCTTAAAAAAGAAATAAAGTGAAAAAAAGCTCTGTGCCTCGGATGTGCAATGTGTTTAGATATACCAATACATAAACAAATAAATGTGAATCATTGCTGCCGTTGTATGTGTACTTTGCGAGGCATAAATACATTTAAAAAACTTCAAATGATACAAATAAAATGTAAAAATTTGATTAAATAAAAGTAAAAGTTACATATAATGCAAAAGTCCAAATTGTGCAGTCCCAAAGTGATGATTCAGTTTGAAATGGCAGTGCTCCTATGGACCTCTGGCATAGGTGTGCACAAGGGGTGTGCCAGGTGTGCCTGGGCACCCCCTAATTACTCTGTGTGGTGCTGATTTCCCCTACTGCCCAGGCTTTCCCCTGTGTTGTGACCCTGCAGTGCTGCCGGCTTCCCTCTTCTCCTCTCCCCCCAGCTGCTGTAGGGATGTTTCAGGATGGAGAGCGGAGGAAGGGGCTAGGCAATGTGTCATTAACCAGCCCCTTCCTTTTCTGAATGAACATAGTGAACACACTCACTCACTGTGTTCATTCAAAGCTGAAGCATAATAAAGTGTTTTACTTACTAAGTGTTTACTATACTTCAGTTTGTGAATGAACAGGAAGTTGCTCAACACAGAACACTTCCTATTCCTTTACTGATTAATGCAGCTGAGACTACAGAGAAAGGCGTGCGTGATTTGGGATGCACACACCCTAATGTAATAGGCTGCACACACCTATGACCTTGGGTGATACAGTAAAGTGCCAATGGACATAACAAAGTGCTCCACTCCACAGTGCTTTTAGTGCCCACATGGACTAACACTCACTATATATATATATTTGATCAACTATCATTGTATGGTCAATAGCGCTTGTGGGGCAATCCCCTGGTTGATCAATGCCATTTGGGTTTCGCCAGTTGATATTGACCATACCTGAGAGTGTCGCTCAAAGGGAAAGAGGATCTCATAGCGTAAAACTACTCAAGTACATGTATTAATTAAAAGAGGTGTACAGAAACAAACTCACTTGCTGTAGTGCCCTATCACCCAGCACCTGGTGCATACAGCCTCGTGTGGGTATGGGGATGATGACCGCCACTCATTCCAATACAAGAAGTGAGCTACAGGTCACCCCCTGAGATGACGTCATCAGAAGTTGCATCATGCCCACATGACCAAAGCCTCAACGCGTTTCAACCTGATTAGTCGTCTTCAGGAAGTACTTCATAGTTATCTCTGTGTAATTTGACAGATATTTAATCTTCAGACTAGGACATGGGATTGAAGTAAATGAGTTCTTGGTGGAATGGATTTCAAGACACACATTCTCCTCTAACTGGAAACCATTTTGTGTTTCATCCTACCATTGTCCTCGTATACTACTTTGTAGAAATTGCTACAGATATATTTGGTTGTACATACAGCTTAAACCTAAAAGGCAATATCAAATACATCAGTGACTTGTTTATTAGAGCATCAGTCATATCGCTTACAGTGTTAAACCACACAACATCTACTCCTGTGCTCCATGCTCCTTGTTCCCACAGGAAATGAATCTTCTGTAATGGTGATTGATCTATATATCTTATAAAGCAGAGCAAGCTGTCTTGGCATATTTGTTATTTCAAATTACATTTACCGTAGTAACATATGCTCTCAATTTTTACATTGCTTTATTTAATCTCCATCCACTAATGGGTGTTTTATTGTCTGCGGAACTAAGTTGCAAGCCTAGAATTCTGCAAATTTTATAAGTTGTCCCTGACATTTGTATTACCAGTGTGCGACTGGTGATAATAAATCAGACTGATATTTCATTGTCCACTAAAGTGGAAGAATAATTGTTATGCTTGCTTAAACTTTAAATTGCTTTTTCATTTGGTAACCCTCAACATATTTCTTTTTAGCATTATTTATCATGCAGGCATTTCATGTTATATTACCTTTTGCATCCCTGAACCCTTTCTTTTACATTGTAAACTCTCATGAGCATCTTGTAAAGTGTTGACGTTATATAATCCCGTATAATATAATAATAAGTAATTCCACTTTTTAAACAAAATAATCAGCAAATGAGGGAACACCAGTGGGAAGTGGGAAGCTATTCCCAAAACGTCATTGTTAATTCGATATTAATTCAATATAATTATTAACCTCCCTGGCGGTATTCCCCAGTGTGGCTCAGGGTGAATTTTCTTTACCAAGAGCGGTAACCCTGAGCCACACTCGGGATCGCATTGCTGGATCAGGGCAAAGTTACTTACCTTGTCCCCAGGATCCAGCAATGTCCCCCCCTGCTGTGTCACTAACACGAGCAAAAGATCCTTCAGAAAGGGATTTTAAAGGCATATACAGGACTAGATACGTTAATATAAAGATATTTATGGATCTATAGAGAAAATGTACAAATTGACCCTTTGCAGACAAGGTCTATTTTTTTAAAAATTGTTATGAAAATGCAGGAACACATACAGTTCATGACATATTGACAAATGACATGGGCTCAACATATACATGTGGACCTCCTATAGATAGAAATACTGCGGAAACATCCAACACGTTTCGAGATTTTCGAGAAATCGAAAATAACGGCTTTTCTTCAGGGATGAGCACAGTTTAATGAGGGAGGAGTTCTAAGATGAAAATAGTGCAATAAGTAAATAAGCAAGTGCACAGATGCAGTACATATCAGATCAACATAATTTCATACATATCTACAGAGATATATATTATTCATGTAAAAAGTGTGGCCTAGACACTAACCATACCTGGCGGAGTGGGGAAGAATGGTTCCGCAGCCCAAACAGACATAACACAGGATGATGAGAGAATGGGATGGAGATCACTGATAAAAATGATCAACAAAATGATCCAAAAAAAGGCTCAAATAGAAATACTGTGAAGTTATATCCAAATATCCCTGCTGTGTCAGCGCACTGTCTTCCGCCTGATTCACTCTGTGTGCCGGGCTCTGTTCCCTGCGAGCATCACGTCACACGGGGGTGGAGGCCGGCGGGAAATTCAAATAGTGAAACACACAGTAAACATACAGTACACTGTAATCTGTAAGATTACATTACTGTATGAAACATTTCACATCCCCTTTGTCCCTAGTGCTTTGTCCAGTGCCCTGCATGCACTTTTATATTATATATGCCATTCATTCTGCCTGGAAACTTTAGAATGTCCATGGCAACCAAAAGCGTTCCTTTACATCAAAAGTGTTTTTTAATCAGCCAGAAAACACTGATAGTAAATAAGAATCACTTGCGGAATTGAGTCATACTGATGTGTGGGGAAATTCGTCATCAGACACTGAAAGTGACAACAGCGACAATTCTGCAACTGAGCAAATTTCAGTGTTTTTGATTTGATAGCATAATAGTAATACAATTTATTCAATAATGTAATTATTTTTGATAAATATTTATAGTTATTTATTATATTATAATTTATGATTTCGTGTTTCAAACTTTATCTTACCAGGGATGTTTACTAGACTCTTGCTTGGACAGATTTAAGTGAGTTATTCTTAATAATTACAGGCCTACAATATAAAACATCAAATTTCTATGCAAAACAATGTACCGCCAGGGAGGTTAATAATAATTCAATGTTAATTCAATATAAAATTAAAAATCTAGCTCGATCTACATCAGGTTTAAAACATAAAATACATAAAGGTAAGGCAGCATAATTTATATGACACAATTTTGCAGAATGCCACAATTTTTCAAGTTGTTCGAGGCATACTCCTGTCAAATTTTTATAGTCAAGCAGAGGTAGCCTCCTTATTATTATCATGAGGTTTCACATTAACAATCAAAAAGAAGCTGCTAAAACTAATGAAGAAGAAGACTATAAATGTGCCTGCAAATAACTGTGGCAGTTTTCTGTGCTCCCACTTTTCAGTACTCCCACCTTGCCAGAATCTCAGGCCAATCTGATTAGGCAAAGCTTTGGCAGATGAAATCTAAATTTGGAGGATAGCGAGTAGTAATAGCTTTTAGACATGAGTGTCAATGATAAATCACATAATCAATGGGGAGAAGACCTATTATTTGCTCTGTTATGGGACTTGTTTTTTTTGTCAGGCATAACAGTAAACTGGTAAAAAGTGGTCCATTGAAACACTTATGAAAACAGTAATTACCAGTGTGCAAGCAAGTCTCCCAACACAGCCCTAAAAAAGTAAATACTACTTATTGATGTGTCAGGGTCTAGGAATTCCAGCTCCATTAACCCCATTGGCCTTAAAATGAGGATCCCCATTGGATCCTGCTGGGCCCATTAATTAAGTAATCAATGATAAATAATAATCCTCAGAATCAAGTACATAAAAACAGTTTTAATCTGTTAATAATTATCCCATAAAAACAAAATGATCTGTACTGAAGGAACAGAAAGAGTTCATGCACTGAGCCAGCTGAACCAATGCTCTGTCCAGAAGATAGCATAGGATCCATTATTCAGCAGGACTGTAAATGAACTTCTATTTTTTGGGCCATTTTACTAGTTTGTTCAGAACTGTATTCAGGGTCAGCTTTACCACTAGGCAGAGTAGGCCGCCGCCTAGGGCGCAGTAACAGCCTCTGTCCCAGTGGAGCTCTAGGCATGCTTGAGCTCAACTCTCCTCTCCTGACCGCTCGCCCCCTTCAGTGCCGGTGGCTGGCCCGGGAACACATCCGCTGCATGCCGCCAATCCCCTGATGTGTCCCGCTGAGCACTCCGCTGTTACATCTCCTCACACAGGAATATCTCATAGCG
The DNA here is from genome assembly GCA_018402905.1 of Glandirana rugosa. NCBI lineage: Eukaryota > Metazoa > Chordata > Amphibia > Anura > Ranidae > Glandirana > Glandirana rugosa. Next base: position 777,840 of record BLSH010345773.1, on the reverse strand, counting down.
CTGCTCCTGGGACTCCTTTGCTCAAGCCTGTCCCTCTGGTGCAGCCGCGCTGTCCCCGCAGTAGGAAGAGTTCGTCTTCACCCCTCTTTCTTCCAGAACCACGGACTCCGGCGCTCTGACTGGCCGGAGTCGCGTGACGTCACTCCCATGCTCACGAGAGCCACCAATTGTGGCACGATCACAGTGAAGAAACGACACGGCGGCCCATTTCTTTACTGTGCATGTGCCGATGACGTGCGAGTACAGTGTATATCTCCTAAACTGTGCAGGTTTAGGAGATATGAAGGGTACCTACAGGTAAGCCTGATTATAGGCTTACCTGTAGTTTAAAGTGGTTGTAAAGTGTTCACAACCATATTAACAAAAATTGATCCTCTTTTTTTCCTATCAATATATTATGATGGAATTGTGCAGTATGTCTTACTACCTGGTGGAATGCTGCGTGTCTTTATAATATGCAGTACTGCTCATAGGCTATAGTGCTACTAATGGTATATTAACTTTTCTGGGTTTGTTGCACATTTGCAAAAATATTAATAATTTAAAGAACTCTACATTTTCTATTTTAGCAGCATTTATTTTATGTCCTTCTAATTGCTATTTTATTTTATCATAGAAAAATGCATGCTGGTAAGTTAAAAGTTATTATAGTTATTACAGCTCAAGCCTAAGTTAAATATTTTATGTTAATGTAACCTTTATAAAGTAATTACCCCAATAATTTTAAAAGCGTCTCTCTCGAGATACTGCTTTTCACATTTTATCCAAAACAGAAGGTCTTTACATACTGCTCCCTGTAAAATGCATGTTCCCACTGGATTCAAAATCCTTTTTTGATGTTTGGCTCTTAATAAATTACGGAAGTAAAAATGACAAGAAGGTCTTTTTAGTAATTTTTACCATATTTTAACCATATTCTTTGATCTTGAAGAGTGTATGTACTGAATGTGATTCAAACCTCATCATTGTCACTATTAAATCAAAGTATGCTTCTGTGTTCAACTAACTTTCTCACTGTACTTAGAAGTCTCTTAAAATTGTTCCCAAAAATGCAAAATGTGTAATTATAAGCCAAAGGAATATTGTGGTTGATTTACTAAAACTGGAAAGTGCAAAATCAGATGCAGCTCTGCATAGAAACCAATCAGCTTCCATTTTTTTTTTTTGTCAAAGCTTAAATGAACAAGCTGATTCGCTACCAATAGAAGTTCGAAGCTGATTGGATACCATGTACAGCTGCACCAGATTTTGCACTCTACCCCATACAACAGAAATCAAGGGGTTAATTTACTAAAGGCAAATACGGTGTTTACTTTTCAAGGGAAATTGCTCTTTGCAAGGAAATTTGCCCCAGAGTTTAGTGAATGCAGTAGAGCTCTTGCGAATTCCATCATACAATCAACCAGTTTTTATTCTTATTTTCCTTGCACATGGTTGGGTATTCTTTGGACAGTGAACAGCCTATTTGTCTTTAGTAAATCAACCCCAATCTTCCTTCCTAGTTACTAAATGTCCATAGTTGGCTATTATCTCACATTCTGAATTACCCTATTTATGAGCTTTTCGAAGTGAAGTCCAAATATGCTCTCATTTTGAGGGATTGCATTGTAAGAAATGAATCCTTAATATTTATTTCCACAAATATTGGCTTTAATTTTAAACAGGCAAATTAAAAAATCATTCCAACAATATGCCTTACAAAAAAAAGTTCAGCATTACAAGTATATGTATTAGCTAATGATTTTCCATTCCAATATTCACAATAACCTTATCAGAAAGTAACAAACCAATTTTGTCACTGTTGTGTAACTGTTATGGAATTTGTGTTGGTCAGATGGACTAATTGTGTGCCAAGTCATATTCTTGTTACTGGCACTGTCAGGGAAATTACATATTCAACTTCAATAGACAATTTGTTCCATCCATTTTGATTACACATAGTCACAACTTGACCTTTTCAATATTCACTCCTTTTATTTGCTGCTTTCAACAATGCCCAAGAGTCTGAAAAAAACTCTATCAATTAATGTTCTTTATTTGTATGGATTTGGCAGGAGCTGGCTGGATTGAATATATTGGATGTCATGATAAATATTCACAATATATAGCAAACACACAATGTCCCATGAAAATTATGCATTCTATGCTTAGAACTAAATTCAAGAGCATAATGCATCATTAGAGTTTCCTACCTGCATAAATGGAGCAGTTGGGGAATTTATGATTTGCTCATCATGTAATATAGTTTTTGCTAGTCGAGCCATGTCTCATTTACCAAATACCTTAAATAACTGTGTTACCTATAACAAATGGTAAGATTCAAACGTATCTTTAATAGATTTAAGAATAGGGCTACACAATCTATAATAAACCAGACAATTAAAGTGTATTAAAACCCAAGAAAAATGTAACCAGTCCTTAGATAGATAGTGATGACTGCATTATAGAGTAGCAAAATTGTCACCTTAGGACAGGACTAAAAATAACCCACCTTCTACACTTATCAGCTGGAAAGATTTCTGGCAGGATAAATAGGTATGTTTTGCACTTTAGAACATATATAAAAAAACATTTTCAATGGTATAATTAACAAGTCAAACGGAACAAAAAAAGTTATTGTAGGATTTGCATATCCATTAGGATGGTTTCACGCTGTTCTGCTGCGCTTTTGCTAAAGCCCTGTACACCTGGGCCGAATGTCAACCGTCATTGCATTGCAGCCAACATTCAGCCCATGTATACTGCAGCTGGTCTGACAGGATGGTCATGTCCGAAAAAGGTCTGCCGACCGACTCCTGGCAAAGAGCGCTGACCGGAGGGTTCTGGCAGGGGGACCCTTTCAGAACACAGTAGCACAGCATGGTTAGTACAGTGGCTCCTCCGGAGCTGTCAGTTTTTTTTCATTCAGCCCTACTGGGTTGAACAAAAAAAAAACTACTCTTGTGTACTAGGCTTTAGGCGCAGCTAACCCACTGTTTTTGTGTGGGTTAGCTGAGCTTTCCTACAGACTTCTATGAAGTCCTGTGATTTTGGTGTGGTTTCGGAAATTGCACCAAAATTTCTGCATGCTGTAGTTGTATACCCCCCATTCTTTCCTGACTCCGCTGTTCCACCTGCAGTCCTGGGACCCACATGACAGGTGCCACTGGGTGGAGGAGAGGGAGACCAGTAAATACAGATTCACTGATCTCCCTTAGCTGCAAAAGAACCTGTAAACAATGTGTATAATATGACTTCCAATTTCTGGTGTAAATTTCCCTGCCCCTACGGACAGAGAGTAATCTAAGGGAGTGGCATCTGCACTACATTAGGTTCAATGGAGGGCAGGTGGGACATCAATTAACTAAAAGAGCTCTGATGTCTCATGAAAGAGGACCTGTCATAAACAATGTATAAAAAAAGTCCCCTATGTGATATAAATAAAGCTTTTTTTAAAAAGGAAATAAATGTCAAAAAAAGTTGCATCCAAGCACTTAGAAACCCCCCTCCAACAAAAAAAAAAATGTGAGCGTGCCCCAATCCATATATGACCACACACAAATATGAACACATTCGTTGGTTGATGCTTAGGTGCAAAATCATTGATTGCACTAAACATTATACATCTCCATGCATGCCAGAGTGTATGCAATAATTTAAGGGCCACAGTTAACTCTAAAGAGATGACCTGTTGGGCTTTTAAATCGTGGCCTATGGAAAATATAGGCTACTAAAATATGTTGTTGTCTTGCAGACATGCAAATTTTTAAAGCTTGACATGCTGGGCATCTATTTACTTGATGAAACTTTATATTCTATGCTGTTCTGAAAAATTGGATAATATATTACGTTTATGGGCCCTAAAATTACCATTAGTGTATTATTTACTTAGAAAGTTGCATTTGATAAACTGTTGCATAAATATTGTGAGGAATAAAAAAATTGGAACTGCCACTAGACATGTGTAGAGCGAAAAAATCTGTTTAGTTTTGTTTATTTCTATTCGTTGTTTACATAAGCTTGTTTAGTTAGATTTGTTTTATATGTTTAATTAGTTTTCGGAATTTGTTTTGTTAATTAGTAGTGTTGAGCGAACCCGGACTGTAACGTTCGTACCGAACTTTCGGGTGTCCGTGGCACGGACCCGGACATTTCAAAAATTGTTCGGGTTCGGTCCGGGGTTCTGCTATTTTACTCCACGTGTTGAGAAGCTGCAGGGCAGCCAATCAACAAGCGTTTCACTGGTTTGCCCTTAGAAGCCATCACAGCCATGCCTACTAATGGCATGGCTGTGATTGGCCGGTGCATCATGTGACCCAGCCTCTTTATAAGCTGGAGTCACAGTGCTGCAGTCACATGCTCCTTGGGTTAGTGTAGGGAAAGGTAGCTGACTGCGTGAGGGACAGATTTGAGACATTTTAAGACCTGATCCTGCATCCTGAGATAGATTACTTTGCTACTGCTGTCTGTGCTGTTGCTCTGAGCACAGATAGCAGAAATTAGAGATTTCACATACCGCTGCTTTGAGTTGCAGATCAAG
>BLSH010345773.1:744499-768100 GCA_018402905.1 Glandirana rugosa | reverse complement strand
GTTAAAGGTTTCTCTTGTTTTATCTTGTCTTTAGTTTCCTTATCTTGTCTTTGTTTATCTGATCTTTTTTTATATTGTCTTTTGTTTTCTCATCTTATGTTGTCTCATTTTGTCGAGACAAGGGAGGTGGTGTTTTATATAAAAGTAAAAGACAATATAAGGGGAGACAGCATAAGACAGGAAAAGTTAAGATAAGGAGGTGAGAGGTGAGGTGGGGTAAGAGAAACCTTTACACCTTTTGATAAGTTTAAGTTTTTGACAAGTGTAAACTTTTGCTAAACTTAAGTTTTTGAAAAGTTTAAAGTTCCGTGCGATCGTTCGGGTTCCGTCCGGACCCGGACCCGGACTTTGTCCCGAAGTTCGGACGGACCAGCAGAACCCGAACTTCCAGAGGTTCGCTCAACTCTATTAATTAGTTTTCAAATCAATTTCGAATATTTTTTGAAATTTGAAAAGTTTTTGAATTCAAATCGTTTTCAAATGTGAACAGTTTTTGAATTTGAATAGTTTTCCACATTTCCAAAGAGAATGGGGTGGAGTGGAGAGTGGAGGAATAGAATTGAAAAGGACAGAATACGACAGAGGGGAATATAACAGAAAATGAAAATATATTTTGTGGTGGAGGGAACAGAGCTGTTTTACTCTGTTGTATTCTACTCTTTTGTTTTCTGTTATATTTTTTTCTAGTCTATTTGTTTCTGTTCTATTCCTTTGATTTCTGTTCTATTTTGTTCTCTTTGGAAATTGGAAAAATATTAAAATTTGAATACTTTTCAAATTTGAATTTGAAAACTATTAGAATTTGAAAACGTTTCAAATTTGAAAACTATTTGAATTTGAAAAGTATTTGAAAATGATTAGAATTCAAATTTCGTTCCAATTTTTTTTTGGATTCATTTAAATTCAGTGTTATTGTAATTTGGAGATTTAGATACATCCAGATTTCCGAAAATTCGTCCAAATTTTAAGTTGGAATGAAACGAACTGCGCATGTCTAACTGTCACCATTTTATTGTCAAAGGGTTTTCTGCTTTCAGAAAATATATAATTTTTGAGGTCTTTACCTGATTTTTAGACCCAAAATATTTTTTAAGCATGCATGGAAAAATGCAAACATTACTATGGCAGCAAAAGAGATAATGGTTCTGTTTTCAGACATCATGAGTAATCAGACTCACCAATAGGCAATGTACATAGAGTATATATGAGCAAACAACTACTACTGGAAAAAAATTATGGCCCTCATATCCTTGTTTTTTTCTAAAGACTCTTTGATGTTTTCCCTGCAAGACTGTTCACTTTTTGGGGGAATTTTCCTTTAGCTTAATGAATGGGATGAAAAGTCACTTTGCAAAGAATCATGTACATGTATATATAAACATATACTCACATGATAAAAGTACAGGTATATAAAATATTGATATGCTGGAAGGTTTTGGATGGGGGTAGTTTCCACTGAAAGGGGTATGAGGCAGACTTGGTGGTTCTGTAAGGGATGAGATTTCTGGAGGGATCTGAGGAAACTGTGAGGGTAGGGTCTCTGGTGGTCTCCAGGTGACTGTGTGGGAGACTAGTGGGGACTGTGAGGCACTGTGGGACACTGTTGAAGGCTTAGAGCACCATGGGGGCTGGAAGTTCTGTGGCAAGCTAGGGGCACTAAAGTGGTCTAGAATACTCTGTGCAAGACTGCATGGCACTGTGGGAGGTAGGGGGGCACAGTGACAACTGAGGGCTGCCAGTGGTCCTGGATGCCATGTGGGAGGTTGATGAGCACTGCAAATCACTGTGAGAATGTGGAGGCACTATGGTAGCTGAGAGGAATTGTGGGAGGGGATCTGAAGCTAGCTTGAGGCAGCAGTGGGCCACAGTCCAGTCATTGAAAACCACTATTCTAATGGTTATTGTTTATTTTCCCATGATTATTTTAACTTTTATGGCCAGCTATTTATTTTTTTAATATGTTATTTATTTGCATTCTTTATATTATTAAGACTGTACTTGTTTGCACAATTTCCACTACTCAGTATAAACTAATTAGAAAAAAACAAAAACAAAAAAAAAAAACCTGAGATGTGATATATAACCATTTTGGCAGCAGTGATCTGTTGTGTTCACTAGTATATTTATTATAAAGCAGAGGTTAATACATTTTAAACAATGTGACAATGACTATAATTGAGGCATTAGTTAATCTGGCTTAAAAGCTGAGTTTTTCTGCACAGATTTATTTTTAATAGATGCCATCCTGTGAGGTAAGTCATTACAGTCTGCATCCAAGGGGTCACTAAGGTCATGAACTCTTTGGGATAATGTTGGCAGCCCCTAGGCATTGATGAAATGGAATATGTCAGGTTTTTTAATAGAGCAATATTTTACAGTACTGTCCCCTGAGACCAGATTTGTGTGGTCAGACTGATAATTTGATGTGCTTTAGATAACCTTTTATTAATAGGATGTACTAATAGTTTGATTATCATAGTAATGCAGTAATTATAAATGTTACATTATTTAAGAATTGTTTTTGAATTGCGTCTTAACAATGATATGTCATCTGTTACTTACAAATGAGTGTTTAATTACAAATGAGTGTTCATGAGCCCATAAGAAATGTATAAAAATATATATAGATCATATTGTAAAAAGAGTGTTGGAGATTGGTCAAATATATCAAAATGATATGTTGTCATAATTCTAAAGGTCTGAAAAAATGAATTACATACTTGGAAGAACCTAGGCCAACAAAATAATTATTATTTTCTCAAAACTTTTTGAAGTCCAAGGTTTTTGTATCTATATAAGGAAATATTGTAATTGCAGTCTGATTGCAGTCATCTAACTGTGAGCAGCTCAAGGATTTGGCAGCTTTTTTGCAGATTGCTACATATTTTTATTATCATAATAATAGTAAAAAATACAGTCCCAGCTTCTCTTCAAGGGCTAGACACACTTCTAAATCTCCCTTATCTTTGAACCCAATCTAGGATCGTGCTCCAGAAGCTACTAACAGGTGGTGAAGAAGAGATTCAACGCCTCCTCACCACCTGTTTCAACCCTATTTTGGCCAACAAATGCTCTGCAACTGTGTGCACTGAACGCAGTTGTGGAGCATTTGTGGCATTTCCCTATTTACTTTAATGTGTACCATTAAGCAGGCTTGCCACATATCACGTGAACCTTGCCGTTGGTGCAAAAAGAAGTATTGTGAATGCAGCAGGTAATCATTCCCGTCCTCTGCCTATTGAAGCTTAAGGTGGGACAGTTGGCAGGCTTCAAAAAAGTGGATCAACCATTAAGACTTAAAATCACTATAACTAAATTATAGATGACTTCTAGACAATTAATTCAGGCAATTCAGGCACAGATGTATATTTCTTTATTTATTAAAACAAAATTAAACATTTTTACAGGCAACTGGTACAGGTTCCTGAATGTATGCGCTCAAAAAGAAGTTGAACAAGCTGTGCCATCAAACCCAGAGCTGGGGGAAGTATATAAAAATGAGAAAAGTGTTTCTGCTCACATATCCTGCATATCAAGTAGTGGGGGTGATTACCACACTGCTTAGCATTAAAAAAGAAATGATAAACAAACAGGGGTTATGGCGCCCTCTGCTGTGTTTCACAAAAATTGATAAGCTGCCCCTTTAAAAAGTGTAATGACACTCAACATGCTAAATCTATAAAGGTAAAGGTGATGCGCTATCTTGTGCAAATAAACTAGTTGTATCATGATCCAATGACCAATAATAAAGTGATAAGTGCATAGAAAAAAGTGCATAAATACATCTAAGAACCAATATGAATTAATGCATACGTGAACAACATATAAAGCCAACAAATAAAGTCCAATGTGACTGTTTCCAGCAACCTCGTGCTAACAGTAAATTTACAGTTTCATAAAGAGCTTCACCAAGGTGTGCTCTGAAAGGGGTGGCCACTCACCAGATATATTTGTCCCCTTCTTACAGGGGGTCAGAAAGCGCCTGGGCATTCCACAAAGCAAAGGCAAACACTCCATGCACCAATGGTCCTCTCCGGTCACTGCAATATTGCTATGAAAGTGACTCCACCCGGGACACAAAGGGGAACTTTATAGTGTAGTAGATTTATTATAACTGGTATATACTATACAGATAAAACCACATAATATTGCACTCACAGAAGCCTGTACCCAGCCTGGCACTGAGGGATCTCTAGCATGTGAGATAGATTAGAAGAATGGTGCTGGCATGCTCTCCATGCCTTGCTCTGAACTCTGGGCTATAGTACTCGTCACATCAGACCTGGAAGTTGCAGGCCATTGCTTCGACGTATGTTTCACTGTACTTGGCAGCATCAGGAAGTGACGACACACCATTTCCGGTTGGCTTTTATTTGTTTAATTCCACAATTTCACTGGTTTGATAACATTGCAATGGTGAAGGTGGGCAGAATATGTGGATAATGGGTTATATTAACCTCACCATCCGCACATGCTTGTTGGTCTCTCTGTCCTTACAGGTGGGGATCATACCAAATTAACTTGATACATTTTAAAATATGTATTTGATAAGAGTCTATTAAAAAATAATGAATAAAAAGATATATTAAAATATGTGTGTAAAAACATTGTTGCAGATACCTGATTGGGTGTACCAAGATACAAAAAAAACACAGCAGATTATGGTTTCCTCCCCCCTCCATTAAAAATCACCCTCACTTCTCCTTGTTATAACCACATTAATACTGGCAAATAATGACTAGGATAGCATCTGATCTCCGCTCCTCCTTTCCTTTGAGTGCTCCCATAGCAAGCTGGCTGCTGTGGGAGTACTTGTTTGAGCTTGCTCCTGAGCCAGGCTGTGTGCATCCACAGACACAGACAGCGCGGCTCAAATCCACCCCCAACTCCTTCCTCACAAGAGTTGACTGGCTCCTCCTGAAGTCTGTGAGTGAAGGAAGAGGGAGAAAAAGAGATATAGATGGGACAGTGCCAGATCAGTAGAGGGCTCAGGTAAGTGTTTGGGGGGGGGGGGTGCAGAAAATTCATTAAGGTCAAAACCCTCTTGCCTTTAGAACCACTTTAACAAATCGTATAAATGTACTCACATAGCAAAAACCAAAGCTCCTCGTTTGTAATTCTTTTTTCCTGATGTGCAGCAAATTTCACTGCAAATGTTACCCTCTGCTTACACTTCTGGGAATGTCAGACACTCTCTATTACAGACAGACCAGTGCTCCCTTTCCCTGGCCCTGACATTCCTGTACTCCTCAAAGGGCCTGTGGGACCCTAGTGTGAGTCTGTTTGCAGCAAAACTGGAAAATATAATTGCTGTGCCTATTGTTTAGTTGCCCCATTCCAGAGGTATCCACTATCCAATTGCATTGTAATCAATTCAGATTATCTGTGTCCCTTACAGGAAAATTGATCAGTCAGATAATTACAACCATTTATTTGTTTTGTACACACACAGCTCTGGTCATTTGAGTAACATCCCAATCATACTTCTGCACCAGCTTTCAACATGATTATTGGAAAATATGCAAGTTCTGCTGTGGCCCTGTGTAGCTATGCCAGGTCCAAAGGCACTCACAATAGCCCTCACTACTTAAAGGATGGTAGTGCCCAGATGGCGATAACATCAGAATGTTACATCTAACATACTCTAGCTCCTTCAAAGCACATGTAACTTGCAATTATTTTTTTTCCTTTTGCAGCTCCCATCACTGAATAAATGGCAATAGTTTAGTTTGGTTTCTTTGATTTATAGATGTACTGAGATCAAAAGACAGATTAATCAGAATAGCAACTCTATTGCTATAGTTAAAAAGTTAAAAGTATATTTTAGCCAAATTATTTGGCAACTATAGTGCAATGAAGAAAAATCGGAATTTTAATTGGCAGTTCTATAAAAACATGAATAGCTCTTGAATAATGAACAAAAATACATTTTTGTAACAATAAATTACAAAATAGCTTTATTCATAATTATGTTTCATATTGTAATCTTTAAAAGATTGAGACAACATATAACAGATAACAGTTATTGCTCATAGGATATGTTGTAGCTGTTGTAAATGTTTTAAAACAAAATAAGATAACCACTAACTAATACGTTTTACACTTAGTTGCTTGTTGTGGTAGATTCAGATGCTAAATAATCTTATGAACACTTGTATTACTTGACCTCCAAAAGGTTTTACCTTATTCATGACCAGAGCATTTTTTGCTATTCAGCCCTGTGCTACTTTAACTGCCAATTGCTTGGTCATGCAACACTGTACACAAATTACATTCATATCATTTTGCACACAAATATAGCTTTTGTTTAGTGGTATTTATTCACCACTGAGTTTTTTATTTTCTGATGCAGTATATAAACAAAAAAAAATACCAAAGTTATTGAAAAAAAAAGTTTTTTCTTAGTTTCTGTTATAAAATTTGGCAAATAAATAAACTTTCTTCATACATGTAAGCCAAAATGTATTCTGATGCATTTCTTTGGTAAAAATAACCCAAATCAGTGTATCTTATTTAGTCTGTGTTAAAGTCATAGACTATGGTATATATACAGTATATACTGTATATATAGTCGAAGCCCTTTAACCGATACAGATATGAACCACATAAACACGCCACTGGACTTGCAACATAACATAGACCCGAGGTGTGCCCTGGTCAGCTAGTAGGTATGCCAAGAGAGGGGGCATACCCAAGATAAGTAATGGATGATTGTGGAGAGAAATGTGGTGAGAAGTGCCCTGAAAAAAGGGGAATGGGGGGGTATCGTTCACCCGAAACGACAAAGACCACAGGAGAGTGTTCTGCTTAAATACCCCCCCGGACTCCTCCCATAAATTCAGGCCACCATATTGGCCTTCTTATTTATGGTCGAAGCCCTTCAACCGATACAGATATAAACCACATAAACACGCCGCAAGACTTACAACATAACATAGACCTGAGGTGTGCCCTGGTTGGCTGGTTGCGGTCAGTATGCCAAGAAAGGAGGCAAAAATACTCGGGTAGAGAACTAACTCTTTTATTGGTCCTGTGACATTTATTGAGCGAGCTTGGTAAAGGCTTGTGCCATTTATACCTGAGGGTTCTGAATATAATGAGCAAAGCAGGCGGATTTTAACCTGCCCAATTTCTTAATGACATGGTCTGGCACTCTGGACATGGTCTGGAGTACCGACCGGGGTCAAGGCCTAGGTTAACCAGTAGGATTCTACCATGCCTGATGAATTGTCTGCCACTCAGGGAGCTGGTCAGAAAAGGTAGCAACGGGCTAGAGTTTGATTGGCTGGGTAGGTGAGACAGTAACCAGTTGAGTATCTCTACTGGGCACCAGACGTTGTTGGTTTTAAAGAGCTAGATGTCAACCCCGGGGCCGGCTTGTTGCGTTTTGGAGACTACAAGGTGAAGAACGAAATGATCTCGAAAGTGAGCCAGGTAGATGGCCACTTGGATGACCAGGCTGGGTAGAATCCCAAATGGGGAACATGAGAGGATAGAAGACATGCCCCTAAAGATGGCACTTGTGATGGACAAGCACTTTCCATTGGCTACGGGCTACTGTTTATGGATGCCGCATAGGATGGATCTGACTGTATGAGCTGCGGACAAAGATGGCTTTCCGGGGTCCTGTAAGTACAAGAAATGCTAGATGCCAGCTAAGTATAGCCCAACGGTGTTATGATATAGAATAAAAGAATGAAATGCAATTGAAACGGGACAGTGCATCTGCTGTGACGTTACACTTGCCCGGAATATATGTGCAGTGAACATTAAATTAATGCTGCAGGGACACCTGCACCAGCCTACGTAGGAAGGACATGATGGGGAGTGACTTGGACCTACCCTTGTTTATAATTTTGGCCATAGCCTGGTAGTCTGTGACCGAAGACCACCGTTTGTCCAGTCCAAGTATGGTCCCAGACCTGATCTGCTGCCACAATGATATATAGTTTGGAAAGTGGGGATGACTGACTAAAACCAGGGATCCAAAAGATTTCTGGTGGTCAGGGCCCAGCGATGGCCAAAAATTGCAGAGGTGATAAAGCTGATGCTAACGGAATAAACTTGGATATACCATTCCAGTTTGTGAGGAATTCATCCTACATTGTCAATTCCACTATTGCTGCTGGGTCCAACCTGAGAACTTGATTGGGGTCTTGTACATGAGAGAGGAAAGCCAAGTGGCGTGAAATGAAGGACCGCCCCCGAGGGATAATCCTCATGGCAAAATTAAGCATCCCTTATAGCATCCCTAATAGGCAACATAGCTGTCTCTTAGTAGACCTTGCGAAAGGGTTAAAGCGTGAATGACCGACCTGATTTGGGCCAATTTGTTAGGAGGTAGGCTAGCCTACAATGAGCGAGTGTCAAGATTGATGACTAGAAATGTGATGGACTGTGCCAGGCCTTCCACTTTATGCTCTGCTATGGGCACATTCAGATTGCCAAATACCACTCTTAGTCTGTCCAAGTCTACCGGAGGGGGCACGCCAGGCTGTTCGATGAGCAAAAAGTTATCAAGATAGTGAATGACTTTCTGCCACTGTGCTTGGTGCAACACGATCCAGGGAAGGGACTGGGCGATAGTAACGAAAGTTAACTTGGTGGCGAAGTAATATGAACCTTTCCATTTGATGCTATGCCATCACCAGAGAGATGGCTTAATGGGTAGTAGTGTGAATGCGTGTGAAATGTCTGCTTTGGACAGCCATGTGCTTGTACCTATGTTAATAATAGCCTGAATAGCCAGGTCAACCAATGCATATTTAAGGAAGAACTCCTCGGAAGGAATTAGGGAAGTCAGGAAGTGTTGTGCTGCTTGAAACTGCAGCCTAAAGAGCTTGGGTTTCCTGTCTGTAGCGGGGTAGGGAATGCCCTTGCGCTGCAGCTCTGCTGTGAGCTTGGGGATGGTCCATCCCCTGAGGGACTGCACACTGCCATGCTATAAACTTGTGGAGGTGACAGAGGGGCGGAGGTGAAGTCTTCACTGCCGGCCTGTGACATGGCTGCAACTATAAGACAAGGAGAGGGGGTGCATGTGTTAAGAGGAGTCGTAAAGGTAGGATAGTGAGCTGTATACAGAAAATTAGATAAGAAGGAAAACGAGAAGGACAGGAAAAGGAACGACAGGCACAGTTAAGAAGCCGGTTTGCGTCTAAATCGTTAAACGCTGTTGAGTGAAAAACTCAAAAGAGTGCGTATAATTGTAAGTTTTTTTTATTTTGAATACAATAAAATTGTTTTAAAAGAGAGCATTATTAATCAAGTAAGAGGAAAGAAAGAGAACACCACAATGATGTGATTAAGTAATAGACTCCTATGAACATTGAGCTCAAATTGGTCTCCCGAGGAAATCTACTAAGATGGTGAGTGTGTGGCAACTGAGGTGAGCCAGAAGGTGACTGGCTAGGTAACTGATTGCTTGGGTGCCTGTCTGTGCTGAGCACAAACGTGTGGGCATAGCCCCAGGGCATACTGGGTCGAGAAGCTGAAGCCTGGTACGGCCTAAGTAGGAATGTTGCGATCTGTAGTTTGTGACGTGTGCTCGGTCTGCCAATGCTTGCACTGCTAGCAAGCTCAATCATTTAGTGACCTTGTCAGTGTAGGTGAAGGGTCGCCCTTCAAAAACAGAGTTTAATGCAAAGAAACGTGTGACCGTAACTAACATCCCCAATGAGCAGCCCAAATCGTGTTTGTGAAGTAAACATTTGGTGAAGGGTGCTGCAGGATGATGTGAGAAAGGAACCCATGTGCTACACACCTGACTGTCGCCCTAGTAGCAAAGTCTTAGTTGAGGTCGAGAACTCAGTCGAACAGGAACCTGTAGAACCTCAAATCGGAATGTAGCGTGTATGAAATGGATCTGATACGAATCAGACTGTAGACTCTATGAAATGGATCCAATACGAATTGGAGTGTAAAGTGTATGAAATGGATCTCATGAATCTGACTGTAGGGTGTATGAAATGGATCCAATACAAATCGGACTGTAGAGTGTATGAAATTGATCCGATATGAATTGGACTGTAGAGTGTATGAAACGAATCGGTGTGCCGCCGATGCGACTAGATTTGAATTGGACTGTTGTAGAGTGTAACAATGGACCTGTTGGATACTGCGAGGCTTACAACTAAGCCACATATGGTCTTTGTAGTGTGATGGCCCTTGCGGGGAGCCTGCATGCAGTTGCGGGATTGACAAGTATCATGCCGAGGATTCTAATCGTATCGCCGGCGTGACCGGGAATTCAAATCGGGCTTGTATCATGCCGAGGATTTGTAGATTGTTAGGGTGCTGCTCTCCCTCTAAAAACATACCAACCACACAGCCCCCGAGGCTAATCAAAAATGCAGACAAGGCACTAGGTGGGTCTAATTACAACCTCAATTAGCCACAGAACCCATGCAATCAATATATGCTCAGCTCCAAGAGATGAGGCTGCAACCCCATAGATTGTGAATCCTATAACCAGCGAAGCCTGTGCCAAGTGATGTCAGACAATGACCGACAACATCTCGGAGGTTTGGATCTACAAACAAATTGTATATTTGAAGAAGGGATGACAAACAAGGCAAAGGGAACGTACAAATCTATTACACCTGTGCCGAATGATGCTGTGACACGACCGACAATGACTTGGAGGCAGCAAACTATGAAAGGGATGCGGGATAGGAAACACAGAATCGCAGCATTGCATATGATACAAAAAGGTTTGAATCCTACCCTCAACAGTGAGCAAGAACCGCAAGCGAAGACCACGAACAGAGAAGCCGCAACACACTGGTAACTGAACTCACAGACTCACGAACCATGAAGTAAGCTGGGAAGAGCCGGTCTGGTGACATGACGTATCGTGCACCGGAACCGCCAAAGCCCACAGGTGAGTGGTCTGCTTAAATACCCCCTGGACTCCTCCCATAAATGCAGGCCCCCATAATGGCCTTTATATATATATATATATATATATATATATATATATATATATATATGTATATAAATATATATTTGAAAATTGATCAATCTTGATGTATTGACAGCCTATCTCATTTCATGAGGCCCTAAAATTCCAGGATAGTACAAATACCCCACAATGACCCTTTTTTGGAATGTGGACAGTCAAAGGTATTTAGTAAGAGGAATGGCAAGTTTTTGAAGATGCTATTTTTGGTAAAAAATTTTTGGATAATGAAAAATTAAAAAAAAAAACATTTTTTTATATACTGTCCCCAGCCGTACAGTGTCATCATATGATTGCTGTGGCAGTGATCAGGGATACTGACTGGGACAATATGTAAAAAAAAAAAAAAAAAAATGTATTCACTTGTAAACATTTCCATCTGTTTTTTTTTTTTTAAGATTTTTTGCTTTTTGAGGTTTTATTTATTTTTTACATATTCTCATTAGAGTAGTATAGTGTCACCATAGTGAAGCCTAGCCTGCAGCTCCCTCCTGCCTGGATTAAATGTACTGTGGGCGGGCAGAAAATGCTGAAATAGTATGTATAGGCATTTTTTGTTTTGGATAGTTTTATTGCTGTCTGTGTCCCCTCTGGGTAGATCTAGCTCTATTTGTCTTGGTGAGCATGAATACCAAAACAGAAAGTGAAAGGAAATCCAAAATTGTAGCGTTGTCACCAGAGCAAGAGGGAAAAAGCACGAGGGAAAATCATTCAATGGGGAAAATATTGCAGTGACAGATGTTTAAGATGTTGGTTCCCCTCATTTTGGAGAGATTTACTTTTATCTCCCTTTGCATCTCCAGGGCAGGAAGTAAAGAGAGAGAAAAAATCAGAAAGAAAGACAATGAAGACAGTGAAAAAACAAGCTCCAATTAAATTATCATATAGAATCATATCAAATTCATGAACCATAAAGTGCTCTGTGCTTTAAGTAAAAGTGCCTTTAAAAAAAAGTGTTCTGTGCCTTTAAATTAATTTGCTACTAGTGTCTAAACATATTAAAAAGTTCATAGTTTCATAGCCCCCCAGACTCAGGCTGATCTCTCTATATGTCAGCCAAGGTGGAAAACCTCACACCAGGCATTGCAACATCCATACGGACATCGCATGCAGACTTACTTAGAAACACAGACATATGTATTTTTTGCAAATGTTTTCTATGTTTAGTTTATGAAAATAGCTGTTTAGAAGTGCTTAACCAGTTGCTGACTGCCCGCCATTTATTGACGGCGGCAACATAGCTCTCCTGCGCAAATCTCCATCACCTGACGGCGGGTGTGGGGGTGTGTATTGTGTTAAAAATTTGTAGCAGGCATCTCCAGTAATCCTAAATCTGTTTTTACTTCACAATATGTGGATGTATCACTTAATTGTCTTATAGCCTCACATTTATATTCCTCTGAAGAGAAAACCACCACCGCTCCACCCTTGTCAGCTTCTCTGATTGCTATATGTTTTCCTGCTTTCAGACATGAGAGGGCACCTCTTTCCAATTTATTTAAATTATTCCTGACATGAGTGGATTTGGAGATGGTTCTGCTCTTTAATTCTATAAGGTCCCTTTCCACTAGTTGTTGGAACAATTTAACAGGAGATGATTTAGCACTGATGAGATAGAAGTATTCACTGCCTTTGCACACATCTCCATTTTCAACGCCATACATACCACCTGATGATTCAGATTGCAATTTCACCAGGGTAGACCTGGCGGTGAGATCACAAAAATGAAAAGTGTCACAAACATCTGATGTGTTCAGGTCTATCTCCTGGCAGTCTGCAGGTGGCTCCTTATTTCTTTCAGGTGGAATTTCAGTTTGTTCCTGGTTCCATGCTCTTTTGGAACATTTTTCTACATTAAGCAACCCATGATCCATTGCTGACTTTCACTCTGTTCTATTACTGAGAAGTCATTATAATTAATTGGAATGAATTATGTTAATGATGGACCCGTCTCTGTATGAGTTGTGCAATATGTGTATATAAGTTTTTGCTTTTTATATGTTCAGTAAGCTGTGACCAAGGCCCCTTGTGCCGAAACGCTTTAGATTTTGTGTCCCTGCACTGTACCTGTATGCTTTAATAAAGTTTATATTCAGGATTACTGGAGTTGCCGGCTGCAAATTTTTAGCATGTCGAGTTATGGATGGACACCTTCAGCTTGAGCACCCAGAGACTCCACTGCATATTTTACACAGAGCTTCCCCTGCTGAGAGCGCTGCCTTTCTGTCAATGTGTATTGTGTATTGTGGGCACTCGTGTGCTCACTGGCTAGCAGGGGAGCCAATCAGCAGGTGGTTCGGACTCTATGTCCGCCGGCCACCCACGATCGCTCCCCTGTGTGACAGAATGGGGATTCGTGAATGTTAACAAGTGAATGCCCGTTCTGACAGGGGAGAGGCGAGTGATCCTATGTCCCCAGTATATGGGAGCAGCGATCTCTCTCCTCCACCGGTCATCCCAGCCCCCATACAGTTAGAACACACTGACAGGGAACACATTAACCCTTTGATTTTACTCCATTTTTTGATACGTTCTCCAACTCGCCACACACCTTTGAGTTCCCACCAAGAATATGGCCGAGCTTATCCTTGAGAGTGAAGTGACTAATATATTCCCACCATAAAAATGGCCGCCCTGGCCTGAAAACTTGAGTGACGTAACAATTAGCCGCCGACCCGCCCCTAGAGGTGTACATAAATACAGAGCGGAGTACCAAGATGGCCACCGCTTCCGACGACGTCCAATGACGAAACGCGTTAGACGGGGCCAGCATTACGCTCATGCGCTCTGACGTCACTTCCGGAAATTTTGGCTAACGTTTTTCTTGTTTGGAACGCAAGCCATAGGAAGAGGAAGGGAGACGTCCCTTCCTCAACACGGCAGCCGTGCTGCCAAACTGTTCTAGTGTCTTTTACTCTTGTTTTTTACTCTAAGGTCCAGGAGTGTAATATTTGTACCTCCCGGAAAAGTGTTTTTACAAGTGTTTTTAATTGTTTTCACAATTGGTGTGAAACTAAATAAAATAAAATTTATAATTTTTTACGGTATTACACTATTTGGGATTTTTGTTTTTACCCACACCCTTAACACCGGAGGATCTGTGTACCAAACCCGAGGATCATCAGAGAATAGGAGCAACTGGGGAGTGCAGGAGGGAGCAACCCAGGCTGTCCAGACCCGATCTGACCAGGGTAAAGATACAGCAAAGGCGGGCCACCCCTGCAGGGGTACTTCTCTCTGGTGAGTGGGGAGCACGGATTTGGAGTCACAAAATTATCGTATAGGAGTGTGTGAAGTCACCGGATCACTTTGTGGAATATATGCACCAACAGCAAGAGTCACAGTTTTTTCAGCAACAGTTCTCACATCTATTTTAGACTGTTACTGGAGTGGGATTTCCCCTATCACACTAGTATTGATATACGGACATATAACTGGGCACAGCCCATAAACACCCAGAAAGGGGAAGCTTGTGGAATTGTTGGAATTTTGATCCATTTTTATTATATTACTATTTTATGCATTTATATTTGTACACGGTTTATTGTATTTGACGTACACAAATTTTACACATGCCTATATCAACCAAGAATTTTGCACAATTGGAATACTAATATCACAGAAGATTTTACATATTTATAACTTAAAGTTGAACATATTTATTTATTTACTTATTTATTCATTCACCATGGTTCTTTGGTTTTTAGATTAAGGGGTCATTATTAAACACACTGATAATACGGCTTAGTATATACAAATACTGTGGGGAATAGCGCCATCTTCCTGTCATTGCAAGATATACTAAACAATTTTCTTCATTGAAAATCAAGGAGGGCAGCTTTTTCCTATCACATATTTACTTACCCTCATATCCCTAGCGCGGGAATCTCCTGTTTTAATTTGTTTTGAAAAAATAATTGGAAAGAAAAGGGCATTTAAAGTGCAAAAAATAAATTTTTATCATTTAAAAGTCATGATAATAAAACAAAAACTCGGACATGTCAACTGGGAAGGGCACAAACCTTTTTAAAATAACATATGCAGTTACATGTTTTTGGCTTTTTATAGAGTAGGATAGAGTTATAATCTCTATCAAATCTGTATAACAATTGGTTATATTTTTACTCACTTCTGTGTCCTCATTGTTCCAGTGACACTTGATCTTATTTTTTTTTTTGTACTGGGGACAAGTTAAACTTAAATTGAACTTTCAAAATGTCCTTTATCATGATTTACAAAGAAACGCAGCACTAGTATACAATATGGGGATGGTACTGGCAGTCTTTTTAACCAATTGACCTCTGGAAGATTTACCCCCCCTTCATGACCAGGCCATTTTTTGAGATACTGCAGTGCGTTATTTTAACTTGACAATTGCGCGGTCATGCAACGCTGTACACAAATGAAATGTATGTCCTTTTCCCCCACAAATAGAGCTTTCTTTTGGTTGTATTTTTTATTTGTTGCGCTATAAATGAAAAAAAGACCAATGATTTTGAAAAA
Source organism: Glandirana rugosa (assembly GCA_018402905.1). Lineage (NCBI taxonomy): Eukaryota > Metazoa > Chordata > Amphibia > Anura > Ranidae > Glandirana > Glandirana rugosa. The sequence continues at coordinate 752,640 of BLSH010345773.1, read as the reverse complement.
AAAGCAATTTTTTTTACTTTCTGCTATAAAATATAATTAATAAAAACATTTTAAATATCATCCATCCAACTATTTACCTCGCATTACTTAAAGTGGTTGTAAAGCCACTGTGTTCTCTTCATGGAAACCTAGTGACCAGTGGTCATTACCTGCTCATCCTCGGCTGTCATGGCTCCTGATACCCAGCTCTCACATCTACCCCAACGCAGATGGTCAGACACTATAGCTGGCTACTGTTTTCTTTGCCTATAGCAGCCCCTTTCCCATAAGGCAAGCAGGCCTACCAGTACTCGGTTGCCCCCAGGTCTTATACACAATGCTATAGTGCCTGGCCACCATGCCAGGGTGGGCACAAACTTAGCAAAGCAAACAGTTACTTGCAGTTGGCAGACAGGCAGAGTGGTTCTATGACAGTCCAGGTAAAAGGCAAGCTGAGTTCAGGGAATAGTCCAGTATCCAGTCCAAGGTCATACACGGGGAAATCCAAACTAGCAGAGCAAGGTAGACAGACAGGGAGCTTGATCAGGAACTATACATGTAACACTCTCTATCACAAGCACGAGACTGAAGGCTTGGCTCGCTTATAACAGGTTTGGTTTCCACCCAGAGACTGACCACATCAATCACCTTGTAGGTGGAAAAAGGCAGGGAGAATGCCATAGCCAAAATCAGGATGCTGGAATGAGGAGCAGGAGTGCTAGATGCTTCTGACACCGGTGGGTTGTGAAACAGGAAGTAACATGATAGCGAATTCTGATTTTCTATAGTCAAAAGTGGAAGGGTTTGATGCGCAGTGCTCTGTGCCCCGAGCACAATGTTAAACAAGCCAATTAGAGCCTCAGGCTCTAATCACATGCTTGTTTAACATTGGCAGCTCTAATAGACTTCTATTAGTCCGGTGCACCGCAGTGCACTTGCACACACATAGAACAATTTATTTTTAAATAAATCATGATATGACTAACATTTTTTAACTTTAAGATGTTAAAAATGTTAGTCTAATTATCATTTATTTAAAAATAAATTGTTTTTTTAGTCGCTTTCCTATTGTTCACAACTTTGGGGGGGGGGCAAAGCCCCTGCGCCCCTTGAGGACCAGCCGCCACTGTAGAAACCCCTAGTGTTTGATAATGTTATTTGTCCAGTGCATGTGTCTTATAAAAAAATGCCATTTTATACTTTATTTCAGAGCGCCACTCACGTGACTGCTCACCTCTCTCCTCTCTAGATCTGACAGCTATAGCGGGAGGGGCTTAGAATCCCCTGCTGACATCAGCCAGGAGGAGAGGAGGAGAGTGGTGGGCTGTCACGTGAGTGCCGAGGGGTGCTCTGAAATAAGGTATAAAACTGCATTTTTTTAATAAAGCACATACACTGGGCACATAACATTAGCAAACACAGAGGATTGTATGAAAATTTCCAAGTAATTTTAGCAGCAGGAAGAGAGGGGTGGGCACTGACACAGCTGACAGGTGGGGGGGGGGGAGCAGAAGAGAGACAGCGGATGACAGAGGAAAGTAAACTGACCACGGTATCAGGGGCTTAGTAGCCATGATAAACAAAGTCAGTTTACAAAGAGCAGGGCAGCACCAGGCAGGATCAACCAGGTATTTTGAATGATAGAAAAGGCCAAATTACACAGCACAAGCACTGTGCTGTTATTCATGCTTTAAAGGAACAAGATACTTTTTTTTTAAGGGTAAAAAACACTTTAATCTCAATATACATAACACACCTACACAATTTAGAGGTCTTATAACCTACATACTCATTGCAGCATGTCTGACTAGTACATAAAATATAGCAATTAATTTTTGCTCCTAATGCCACTGAGGTAATTTATAGGGTCAAGACACAATACTTATATGAAAAACATTTTGCCGCTTATTCCAACACCTTAGGTACTTTTATATCATATTGGACTCTTTGGGTTCTACGCTTTCCAGTTAACAACTAATAGAACCCGAACATAATCCTAGTTCTCGGTGGGTTTTCAAGGTATCTCCATGTAAAATGGTACTTGGTTCTTGTTATTCTTATAGTTTATATTTCTTTACTGTTCAGTATACATAAATAGTCTGTTAAGCAGTTTAGACTATGTACAATTGGCAATATGAAATGATTTCAATGCTTTCACTTTAGGCAAAATATATCTAGCTGCAGTATCATTTTTGAACCTTTTATGTAATTTGTTTGCTACTCTAATGTAAAATGTATGATTTCATATGTTCTAAGCTTCAATAAAAAAAACTATTGAAAAAATAAAAAATAAAAAAAAATTGAATTTCTTTATAAATTTAGGCCAATGTGTATTTTGCTACATATTTTTTGGTAAAAAAATTGGTTTGCACAAAGGTTGTAGCATCAACAAACTATGGGATATATACTGGAATTTTTATTTATTCATATTTTATTTATATTAGTGATGGCAGCAATCAGCAACTTATAGTGGGACTGCGATACTGCACATATACTAACTGACACTTTTGACACGTTGTGGGAACCTGTGACACTAATACAGTGATCAATGCTAAAAATATGCAATATGCACTGTCACTGTACTAATGGCACTGGCTGGGAAGGGATAAAACATCTATGCCGATCAAAGGGTTAAATGTGTGCCTAACCAGTGTTTATGTGTACTAAGTGTGCTGTTTTTAATAAGGGATGTGATAGATTGTATTCCCTGCTTTGCAGGGAAAGAAATTACATCACATCCCTGCTGACAGGACAGAGCTCTGCCTTGTTTACATAGGCAGAGCTACGTCCTGTGTCTCTCCTCACCGATCAGCGGGTACACACGAGCGCCCCCCCTAGGCAGAAGTGCAGAATCCAGTATTTATACTGTACATAATTCTGCACAGAACGACCGCCATGTAGCAGTAAATTTGCTATGGGGCAGGCAGCAAGTGTTTAACAAAATTTGTGTTAAAATGAAGGTGACAATAGCTCTAGTTTAAAAATAATCTATTCAAGTATGTATTCTTAAATTTAAAAAGTCACTTCTACTGCTCTCAGCCTCCTCCAAACCATTTTTTTTTCTTTACTGCTCTAATCCGTCCTTATATTAGAGGGTGGCTACATTTGTTCTCCGTGGTCCCACTGTATGCAGGAAGGAAACCTTCTCTTGTTCATTCCCGAGATGGGCTAGGGACTATGCACTATGGAATTTGTATTACGCATGGAGCAGTGCTCACGTCAGCAACCAGTATGCACTGCTTGTTCCAAATGAACAAAAGTGAGATAGAAAAGAAGAGGTTCAGTAATCCACTAAGGACATTACTAGGAAGAATAAAAACTCAGCAGGAAACTAAGGCCATTAAGTAGTGGGTGTGTATGGATGATTTTTGGAAAATAAGGATATCATTAGGTGCCAGTTTAAATTATGTAGAGAAATACAATCAAAGGGCATGTACAAAGAGCAATTATAGCTTAACTAACTAGCCAGGTCAGGTTAAAGAGTACATATTTTAGGTAAGTATACCAAAATACATACAGCGTGTTAATAAAACAAATAACACATAAGGGAGTTAAGACCAAGTCAACTTGAAAGTCCAATTATAAACCATTGGCTAGACATAGGAGGTTGAATTACTAAAGGCAAATAGACCGTGCACGTTGCAAGTGCGGTTGCACTAATTTTCCTCAGAGCTTAGTGAATCTGGTGAAGGTCTGCTGATTTCCATCATCCAATCATGTGCTATATTATAAAATGAAATCAGCCTCCAACTTCACAAAAACGCTTGCAACAGAACCCTGTCGCACTCCGCTTGAGTGCTTCCATCAGTATAACGCTTGCCCCAGCCTGGGCCTTCAGATATCAGTTATTACAGCCCATATATTTAACCAAGAACCAGGTGAGACTAGCTCAGTTACAAAGATAGAACATGGAATCTTTATTTGAACAAACTCACACAAATATATACACCAGGAGGACATTCCCCCTTTGCATAATGACACAGGGCGGGGTAAACTACATTCAGTAAAAGACACACGGGTGTATTCAAATTTTTCATCAGTAGACTGATGGGAGAGCTGTTGGAGGAATTCCCCCCTCCCTCCTCACAGCTAATCTGCATACACATATGCATCCCATAATACTTTTCTCCCAAGACAGACAGACACAATAGAACAATTACAGTACAATTACAAGGTACAGTGACTTAACAAACACATAAAAAACCAACCCTACCTCAAACCATCTAGCAATGGTCTCTGACAAAAGGTGGACTTTATCTTCATCTTCATATATTCTTGAGTGGTATTATTCAGATAATTATTACTGTCCCATCTGCAGTAATCAAAACCATGTTCTCAGTGTCCATCATTTTCTCGGTTACCCTGTGCCCCTAATAGACACAGGGTGACTTAGAAATAATAGAGGCATTGGGAGCTGAAGCAAGGGTTTCCCAAGCTCTCCAAGGGATTTTGGGTTCCACGGACCCCCCACCCAAAGTAACTCCCGTCACAAAGCTCATCTATGCACAGATGTTCCTCAACAAACCTATCTAGGTAAGTGTGTGTTTTCCATCATGTTTCCTGTAGTTCTATTTCCTTGAGATGGGCCAATGATGTCAATTGCTCTCTGAGGCCGACTTTGTGTGTTTGCATAGTTTAGATGTAAGAGCTGGTCACATCTGTTGTCCATGTCACCAGCTCTACTACAGATGAACTTGCATGGGCTTTTGGTAGCGCTTCCTTTATAGGTCATGTGAATGCTGTTAAGTGGTGATATATGGGTGGGTCAGGAAAGCAACATCATGAGCAGTTAAAGTGGCTCTAAATGTAGAAAGTGTTTTACCTTAACATATTCTCTGCATTAAGGTAAACAATCTTCCGAGTGCAGCACTTTAGATCCAGAGATGTGAACGAGAAACACAGCAGCAGGAACCATTGATTTCTTCTGCTATCAATCACAGCCAGTGAGGAGGGAGTGAGGGTGGGGCCGAGTCGTGCTCTGTGTGTGCCTGCTTGGATGTGATCCTGCACGAATGTCCCCAAAAGCAAATGGTTTGCTATAGTGGGCACTTGGCGAAAGAGGGGAGCTAGGAGTGGCGGCGGGGGACCCCAGAAAAGGAGGATCAGGACTACTTTGTGGAAAACCATTGCACAGAGCAGATAAGTATAACATGTTTGTTATTTTTTAAAAAAGGGTTTACAATCACTTTAAGTAATAGTCTCTCCCAATTTTGTTTAAAACGTACCCTAGATGTAATAGTCTCTGCAGCATTGTAGCATCCTCAAAAAACATTCAGAATGCTACTTTTACCAAGCAAACAATATTGTAACAAAGGTTCAGAAAAGTAACTGTGGCTCTGAGAAGTGTTAAATAGTTCAAAAACTTCTAAGAATGTGAAGTTAATTTTCTACTTGCGGGAGTTCAGATAGAGATGTTCCTTGAAGGAAGTAGTTATTAGCCACAATCAGTATGGAGCTTACCATTTGTCAACATCACTCAGAGATTCCAGCTGTGGCTGCGCGGGAAACACAATTATGTTAAGTTCTAGCAAGCGCACACTGTGAGAAAATCAAAATGCTCTATATATTCACGTCTGAAACACTTAATGAGATCTCAGATCATACATCAATGTGTAAATGAATATTTGATGAATCTATTACCTCCAAGGAGCTTCACATGTATTAATGCCTAATAACAAAGTTCCAAATATATCATCTCACGAACTGAATCCATGCAAGTGCAGTTCCAGTTCCAATTATGTTACTCATATCTCTTGTAGATGGATGTTAAAGTGTATGTGTTTTGGGTAGAGTGGGGGAAGGGGTAGAACCCCTGTATGATTTTATTGCTTTCAGAGGTTCTATTTGAGAGATTTTTCCTTGCTTTCTGTCCTGGAGACAACCTTTTTTACCAGACCGGAAGTGAAGGTATCGCTTCAACTGCAGTAAAACCTGACAAAAGTTCTGATCCTTCTCCATTAGGGATGGGTCGAACACCCCCCAGTTTGGTTTGCACCAGAACATTCAATCAGGCAAAAAATTTGTGCAAACATTCGAACACCGTTAAAGTCTATGGGATCGAACATAAAAAATCAGAAGTGCTCATTTTAAAGGTTCATATGCAAGTTATTGCCATAAAAAGTGTATGGGGACCTGGGTCCTGCCCTAGAGGACATGTATCAATGCAAAAAACAGTTTTTAAATCAATCGTTTTTTCAGGAACAGTGATTTAAATAATACTTAAAGTGAAACAATAAAAATGAAATATTCCTTTAAATAATGTGCCTGGGGAGGGAGGGGTCCCTTAGTCTGCCTATAGCAGGGCGCACCTCTGAGATGTTTAGAACATAGCCAGAGCAAAATGGCATTTCCAAAGGAAAAATTGTCATTTATTATCGCGGCTGTAATGTATTGCCGGCTCCCGGCAATATAAAGAAAATACAGTTCGACTCGAACCATGGGCCCATCCCTATTCCCCATTCTATCCTAAATGAAAAATGCAAAAAAATGTTGGACTTTATTCAAATGTTCTGAAAAGGGGTAGGATACACTGAATAAGTAGTTAACACCACAAAAGCGCACTTGCATTTTTGATGCATTATGTATGCATTCTGGTGCTCTTTGATGTGCTCTGGTGTGTTTTTTCCCCTCATTTCTTCTTCATTTAAATTGGAACTAACCCTTCCTATCGTTTCCAGCCAAGGAAGCTGCCATCTTGCTCTGTTTGATCTTCAACTGCCATGATGCTGCATATGTGATCAGTTATGACACCAGCCATATGACGGTGTGACAATTTAGTTGAGAGCACAACAAATGTGACAGTTACATTCCTGGCACGTGCCAGAAATATAACTGTTTTTTAAAACTGTTAAACATCTCGGAATCCCTACTGGGGGTGTTGAGGGTGTAGGTGTTATATATTTTTTTTCTGTAAATTTGAACTAACACTTAAAGTATGTCTGTGTGAATGAGGCCTAAGGGCTTATTCAGATGGGTGCTGGCACGCGCCCTATATCCTGTCATCTGTGTCTGCATCCACCTCAGAGCTCTGTGTAGGGAGACAATCGGATGCAGATGCAGTGGCTGCACAAATACAAATACAAAATGGAGAAACTCCATGGGACTTTTTAGGTACAAATAGGGTCATACAAACAGATCATAAAATATGAACAATGTTTATTAGGAAAAAAATTAAAAGACATCAATGGGATATCAATGACAACAATAACAAACATGTAAATATAGCATGGTGACAAATGTGACAGGCATCGATAGCACCTAATGCATTTCGGATAATCTCCTTCTTCAGAGGCGCTTCAATGATGATAGCCTTATCACTAAATGTATATCTGAAATAATATATACAAAATCATGACAGTCACAAATATAACAATTGTTCTATTGGTTAAAGTGTGAGTACATGCTGGCTTACCCCCACGTATAAAAGAGTGACTGCACCTGTATAGGATGCAGTATCTCAATATAGGTGCAAAAAAGGTCTATTGGGATAAAAACAAAGACAACAGGCCACGGCCTAGATGATAAAATCAGGCAGGGTGGCCGCCTGTGATGTACTGCAGCAAGCGTTCACCACAAAGGGTCCAAGGTACCGCTCACATCGATAAAAGATTGCGTAGAAAGGACCAAGAGGCCAGGAGTTGATCAAAGGACTTACCTGTTGCATTTGTCACCATGCTATATTTACATGTTTGTTATTGTTGTCATTGATATCCCATGGATGTCTTTTCATTTTTTTCATAATAAACATTGTTCAAATTTTATGATCTGTTTGTATGACCCTATTTGTGCCTAAAAAGTCCCACCCCCCGAGGGAGTTTCTCCATTTTGTATCTATTTGGGATGTGGCACATCCAGTTCCTTCAACTGGTACATTCCTCTTATGCACAGATCCAAATGAACGTTGTCTGTGTTCAGATTTCTCCTACCTGTATGTCAAATTTTGTGTCCGTGCAGCCACTGCATCTGCATCTACTTCTACTGTATAGGCTTCCTACACACAGCTCCAACGTGGACACTGACACAGAAAACAGCGGCTCAGCACACAAAACTGGTGTCAACACCCAACTGAATAAACCCTACAAACATTTTGCACAAACATCCCAAATAAGTCAACCCACGACTGTGGTCAAAACACAGGACTCGGCGACAAAAGACACAGTCAC
>BLSH010345773.1:713142-724996 GCA_018402905.1 Glandirana rugosa | reverse complement strand
ACGGGTGGACCACTAGTGGGACCGATAAGGACACTGGTGGACGATACAGGCTAGGACCGACAGGAAGGACGAACTCACGAACGGACCGACAGGTAACGTGGACGAGACGTAAAGCGACTCTCAAGACTGTTCGGTGCGTAGGACTTTGACGTCGTGTTCACCTCAAAATAGAGCCGACCAAAGGACCCGAGTCGATGGCAAGGACAGGACTACCAGGTGGACGAAGTGTCTTAGAGGATGAGGTCGACGTTAAAGAGAATAGTTGTTGACGACCGTGAGTACAAGGAGGACAGGGAGACATGGAAGACTGCAGAGCAGGTGCAATGGACAGCCAGGCAAGCACTCAAGCAGGAAGGACAGCCAGGATCGGACATAGCAGGTGGTCACAGGAATAGCCAGGGTGATCACCAGGTGGGCAGGAAGGTACTGAATCATAAGCAGAGCAAAAGTCAGGAACAGAGCCGGGGTCAGTAAAGAAGTGACAAACCAAAAGCAGGATCCAAGAACAGGTCAGGGGCGAGCCAGGTCAGCAATGAGGGAAACATATAGGAAGAACACAGGAAGCAGGGAACAGCTGAAAGACCAATCAGCATTTAACCATGAGCAGAAGCATCCTTAAATATCCCACTGTGTGTGCGCCCGTGCCCTTGCGCATGCCCCGTGCATGTGCCTGGTCACTATTCTGCTAATAGTTTGGCGCACATGCACATTTCTGCCAAAGCCAAACATCTACTAGGCATTTTCTGACACCACCTGTCAAGCACCCTCTGAAAAGCAGCCCAGAGTGGATCGCTGTCCAGAGGGCTAACACACCTGTAAGCGAGCACTTTACAGCTTCATAGTAGTGTCACTTTAAGAAATATGTTTCTTTGAAATAAAGTTTGAAGCTGATGTAAACATTGTTATCTCTAGAAGTAATTTTTATCTTGCATATTCTAGTTAGTGCTTTCAAGATGTGATGCAGTACTCAAGTAATTGGGAATAATTGCTAAAGTTTACCTTATTTTCCAAGAGATAGGCAGTACGTTGTAAAGTTGAACATTTAATTTTATCATTATATTTTATGTGTAAACATTTCAGGTTTGAAGTTAAATTATCGTTTAAAGGTCAAAGTGACTGTAAATAATTATTTAATTATTTCTGTTGCCTTTGGAATGCATATACACATATTTGAACAGTGCTTACAGGCTTTCATATTTTGCTCCAATTGCAACATTTTCATTTCTACCAGAAGATCCTTAAAGCTGAGTGCTGAGACATGCAGAAAGTATGAGGGGCATATAGTATGTATTCTTATGTTAATCTTTGTGTGTTTTGTGTATTTCATCCAGAACTGTGCAGTAATCCAGTGTGTACAGAGCTCCCTGTAATAAAGACCAGTGGCTGCTGCTCTCTCTCCTTGTGCAGGGTGACTGGTCTTGTCTCTGCCCCCCCCCTGTATTTTTCTGCAGGTAGTCTCAAGTGGGTGGTCCTACTGGGTCCCTCCCACAGCTCCGATCTCTGCACGCGCTTAGTACAGAGCAGTGATGATGTCACCACTAATTTTACAAGGTAATAACTGGGTTTGTAAAGGTTTTTGGTGCACACAAAGTGGATAGGTATCCATGGTAGCTATTGAAGAATATATTAACTACTTCAATCCCGGACACTTTTTCCAACTTCCTGCCCCAGCCAATTTTCAGCTTTCAGCGCTATCTCACTTTGAGTGACAATTTTATCATTTTCTTCGCACAAATAGAGCTTTCTTTTGGTAGTATTTGATCACCACTGGTTTTATTTCTTGCTAAGTAAACAAAAAAGACTGAACATTTTGAAAAATTGATAATCTTTCTTATATATATCTGAAAATCAATCAATCCTGATGTACTGATGACCTTTTCTTGAGGCCTGAAAATGCAAGGACTGTGCAAATGTCCCCCAAATTCCAAGTTATTTAGTAAGAGGCACGGCGAGTTTTTTGAAGCTGTAATTTTACGTCAAAACATTTTATAAAATTAAGAAATAAAAAAAAATAATTTTTTTCACAATATTCTTTACATACTGTTACCAGTGCAGTATAGCATCCTCATATAACTAGTGTGCCAGTGATCAGGGACAATATGTAAAAAACGGATATTTTTTTCTCTCTTTTTATGATTTTTTTTTATATACTGTGTCCAGGGCAGTACAGTGTTACCATAGTAACACTCTACTACTCTGGGGAGGTGAACAGGATTTTTTTGTTTATTAATATATACACTATGATCGCTTACAACTGTGATAATCACTGTTGTAAGCAACCATTTGTTATGAATGAATCCATTTATATCAGTATATCAGTGTCTATTGTCGTGATGTGGAGAGCATGTGCTTTTGAAAAAAAACAGACTTACTGTCCAGATCACCAGATGAAAAGAGAAGAAAGAAAGCCTAAAAAGGAAACAAATGCAGCTATCACATCCAAGTATTGGTAAGCTGCAATATAATAAAATGTTTGCTTTTGGGTTTAATACTGCTTTAATAACTGTGAAATTCTAAATCGAAACAAAGATAATGCCAGAATAAATAATGCAATTCCAGCTGAGAAATCAGCCCACATAGAATGCTGTTGTTCTTCCCACACCTGACACTTTTTATTACACTATTGTCAGTCAACAAAGAAGAATAAAGAGAAGAAGTAAAGACTCACTCATTGGGTTGTGATTTGTAGTCAAGAAGCACCTTGCACATAAACTGCAGACTAATTACATGTGCAACAAAGAGTATTTTATTAGCAACATGCATAATATGCATATTTTTAGAACACTAGTTATCAGTTAATATTGCGCTGTAGTTCAGAAAATTGTACAATGTAGAACAGGACATGAAAGTGATGAATGTTAAATATAGAAAGCATATTTTGTATCCAGGCATTTAAGGTGTAGAATCAGAAGTCTTTTATCATGTTCCCACACTATGCACAGGAAAGTGTTTGCATATTCTCAACCAGCAGAAAAATCACTTTAACCATTTGTCTGTGGGAATTTTGACATTTCTCACATACAGTACATACATGTTAAAATCAGCGTTTTTTTTTTCTTTTGCTAGAAAATTACTTGGAACCCCCAAACATTATATATTTTCTTAAAGCAAAGGCTGTTGCATTTTTTTATGGATAAAATACACCCAAATTAATTATAGTGCACACAAACACAATGTAATACCCAATTTATTAGTAAAATATAAATGATGATGCTGTGTTAAGTAAATAGATCCCAAACTTGGCTGCAGCTGCAGCCATAATTCTGGTATGACCGCTTGCTTGCTCCTGAGACTGTGCATATACAGGCCTATGGACAGGAAGCAGTTAAAACAATCTCTCTTTCTCCTCTGCAGCTACAGGCATTGTGGAAAAAATCATAATTAAAATTCACTACTGAAGCACTGAAATCACAGCTCACTGGGGTGACACAGTGGTGTAGTGGGTAGCACTTTCGCCTGGCAGCAAAAGGGTCGCTGGTTCAAATCCCAACCACGACACTGCCTGCTTGGAGTTTGCATGTTCTCCCTGTGTCTGCGTGGGTTTCCTCTGGGTACTCCGGTTTCCTCCCACACTCCAAAGACATGCTGGTAGGTATATTGGATCCTGTGTAAATTGACCCTAGTATATGTATGAATGTGAGTTAGGGACCTTAGATTGAAAGCTCCTTGAGGGTAGGGACTGATGTGAATGTACAATGTATATGTAAAGCACTGCGTAAATTGACAGCGCTATATAAGCACCTGAAATAAAATTTCCTCTTTATTTTCTATGGAAGCAGAATATTGGCAGCCCTTCTAGTGTAAACTAGGTGCTTGTAAGATAATAGAGAGTGTCTGAAACACTTTATTCTTTTTTCTTTTTTGTTGTAATCCTTAAGGATGAATTACTTCACAGTTCAGACAGCTAGAGAGGTTAGGAATAGCTGGTTTTAAACTCTTTTATTTTCTTGTTGAGAATATGTAAAACATTAACGTCTATGATATGAGCATGGATCCAATTTATATTGGCAATACATTAACTGCTTGATTTATATAATTAGTGTTGTAATAAAATGCTACAATTCTGAAAAAGATTTGAAAGTTTCTAAATATGAATGTATCTGAGTTAGAGATCAGACTCTTCGGCTGTCCATAGATGAGCAGATCCCTCACAGAGAAGGAACCACTAAGGCTCTGTTCACACCTGGGCGATTGAAATCGCAGCAAATCGCGGGACACTTGTACAATGCCATTACTTCTTAATGGCACCCCATAAATTTTGCCACGCTGCAATCGCAGCAACGTGCAATGCTTGTCACTCAAAAAAGAGCAGGAGCTTCTTTTGAGCGAGTGTCACACATTGCGATTTGCCGCCATTGCAGCACGATTTATGGCACGACAAATGGGGCAAAATCGAGGTGCAGTTGGGGTGCAATTGAGAAGTAATGGTGTCACATAAGCATTCCACGATTTGTCGCAATTTGGAATAGCAGGCAGAATTGAGGCGATTCCACCCACAATTCCAAATGCCCAGGTGTGAAAGGAGCCTTAGTGAAATATGTCAAACAAAATCAAAGAAAATTCCCAGCTCAACTTACCAACCAACCTGTAACCAACCAAATTATCTTGTCTAATAGTATGCATTAAAAACAGGGGTTTTGTTTGTACACATTTGCAAATACATGTGTAAGTTGCAGCAGCCCCTTCACAACATCCCAATATTATCTGCAGTCCTAACTCTATAAATTCTGAGAGCCTCCATAGTAGAAGCACATGCATTATAATGGATAGGTAGAGGTCAGGTGATGCACACTTGGCACCCAGCATATGCACAATGGCAGCAAAAGTGTCCAGGGCATCCCCTCACCAGTATTCCAACAGTACAAACAAATGGCCACTGCCCTCACCTTTAACTGGCCTTTTTAGCAAGGAGCACATGGAAGGGCTACATATGTGAAACAAAACTAAAGAAAATTCCCAGCTCAACTCTGCAGCTTAAGCATGTATTTGCAAATGTGTGCAAACTAAACACCTGTTTTAATGCATACTGTTAGACATGATAATTCGGTTGGCTGCAGGCTGGTCGGTAAGTTGAGCTGGGAATTTTCTTTGGCCTTGTTTGATATGTGTCACCCTTCCATGTGCTCCTTGCTGCAAAGGCCAGTTATGGGTGGGGGTAGTGGCCATTTGCTTGTACTGTTGGAATACTGATGAGGGGACACACTAAACACCTTTGCTGTCATTGTGCTATATGCTGGGTGTCAAGTGTGTCCCCCTGCTCTCTCCAGGCTCACCTGCCCTCTACCTATCCATTATTGTGCATGTGCTTCTACTATGGAGGCTTTAGTTTGCAAATGTGTGCAAACTAAACCCTTGTTTTTAACGCATACTGTTAGATGGCCAAATCCGGTTGGTTGCAGGCTGGTTGGTAAGTTGGGCTGGGAATTTTCTTGGTTTGTTTAACATGCATTGCCCTTCCATGTGCTCCTTGCTGCAAAGGCCAGTCACTGTATAGGTGGGGACAGTGCCCATTTGTTTGTACTTAGTGAAAATTGTCTGTTCTTAAATCCTGGATAGCTCTAATAAAACCCACTACTATTTTCTTTTCAACTCGGTCACTGGTTAAATGCAACAAATGCACTTAAAGAAACATGTTTCCTTTTCTGCAAAGGGAAATGATTGGTGCCAGCCTTGTGCAAAGTTTCAGCAAAATTTTGTTTTGGGTGATGACAAGTGCCATTTGTTCAGCAAATACATTACTATCAAGTTTGTTGAGACAGCTCTCTACTTTCCTTGATGAAACTCACAATTCAATTGAAACGCACACAGATCCATAGCTCCACTCAAAACTGACCTTTCCTGCACATGGACAATCTGGGTGTCGGCCATCCCAGTCTGTCTCCACTATAATCAGTGAATTCACTGCATACAGTGATGTCTCAAACCACCCTTGCTTGATGCGTTCCCCCACTCCTGGCTTGCTCACAATCATAGGGGAAGACCTCCCCAATGTTTCACTTTAAGCATTACTGCTCCCTGCCAAATGGTATTTTCTACGTTTTTTTTGTTTTTTTCTCGCCTTGGTGCAGATTCTGCAGGGCAGTGATCATCTCCCTATGCCATTTACTTGACAATGTCTTGCTTATTAGCATAGAAACTGGCCAGAGCCGTTAACATGTGTCTCCCATTGATTTCAAAGAGGTTCAGAACCAGCACCCAAACTTTAGTTTTGTTTTCCGAACCCTACTCAAACTGCTCAAACTGAACCAAGGTATGTTCAGCTCAACACTAGTTAGAACCTCATTTACTGCTATCTGGTGTTTTGTTTTTGCATTCAAATTTACCAAAACCATGTAGTGCAAGGGCCTGCCTGATTGCAAACAAATTGAAACTCCTAAGGTTTGACCTCATATTATATGGTTTTGGTAAATCTGAAGGAAAAAATCCGCAGAAGATCGAATAGTGTGTATGGGGTCTAAAGCCTCGTACCCCCGCATCGATTATCGTACGACTGCACGTACAACCTTTGTCCAAATTGTCTGTCAGCGGTTTTGTCTAGTGTACTGATGGTAGTCAAGTAATCATCCTACAAAGCCGAATGTAGTGACGTGTTACGAGCATATAAAGAGGAAGTTTAGGTGAATGTGATTTGTGAATTAGGAACACAGGTTCACACGACCGAACACTTCCTGGATTCTGAGCATGAGTGTTTGCACTTCCAACGTTTGTTGGCCAGCCAACTTCTACACATGAGCCAACAATTGGCAAATGGCTTGTTGGCCAAAAAAGTTTTCTAGTCTTGTCCAAGTTCTGTTGGATGGCAATTGGAAATCGGCTGTCGAATCGGGCGTATTAATGGTCGGATTATCAGCCAACAGGCTGTTGGATGACCATTGTTGGCCAACAATCGGACCGTGTGTACGGGCCTTTAGAGTAAATTTCTGTACTGCTGGTGTCATTTAACCAGACTGTAAAGCTGGATACACACTGTCCAATTTTCTGTAGACTTTTTCCTTCAGATTTACCAAAACCATTTAATATGAGGTCAAACCTTAGGAGTGTCAATTTGTATGTAATCAGGCAGGCCCTTGCACTACATGGTTTTGGTAAATCTAAAGGAAATCTGACAACAAAAGTTGGATTGTGTGTATGGGGTCTTAAGGCCCGTACACACAGTACAATTACCGGCGGAAAAAAGTTGTACAACAGCCTGTTGTGCGATAATCTGACCATTAGTGCACACTATTCGACAGACAATTTTCAATTATGGTCCAACAGAAGTTGTATGAGAAGACTAGAAAACTTTTGTCTGCCAACAAGGTGTCATCTGATTTTCGGCTCGTGTGTACAGAAGTTGGCCAAACAAAAGTTGAAAAGTGCAAGCACACATGCTCGGAATCCAGGAAGTGTTTGGTCGTGTAAACCTGCGTCTGTAATTCACAATTCACATTCACCTGAACTTCCTCTTTATAATCTCCTAACAGATCACTACATTTGGCTTTGTCGAACGATAATTTGACTACCATCAGCACACTAGACAAAATCACGGACAGCCGATTTTGAGAAAAGTTGGACGTGCAGTCATACAACAATCGCATCGTGTACGAGGCTTTAGTGAAGGGAACTTTCCAAAAGCAACACAAACAGAAATGGTAGAAATCGTAAATTACCTTAATTGGTTGATGTTGATTCATTGCTAGTCTGACTCCCAGTAGGATAGGTATAGGCTCTGCTATGTTCATCTGGAGAAATTTCCTACAGTTATTTAGATGTGTTACCATGGCTTCTACTTTGAAAAGATTTATGTTCAGACCTGACACATTTGAAAATTACAATATGCTAAAGATTATTTTCGGTCCTACTTGGGAAGAGCTATGAACTATTTATCAACTGGATTACACTGTGCACCATGTCAAATTTGTAAAAAATCTATCAGTACGCGACTGTTAGAAAATGCAATTTGCTTTCCATGTTGCTTACTAAGGTACAGAGCAGATAATCCAGCAGTATGACCAATGAATGGAGAGATTTCTATATTTTCAGTAACAATTCATTTTATAAAATCAAATGTATTTATGTTGCAATATTCAAATGCTTTAACAAAAAAAATAACATTGAATGATCATAGCTTCTGCTATTCATTGATGTTTATTAAGCGAAAAATATATTACATTGAGTAATAACATTCAGGCACAGTCAACTAGTCAAGGAAAAATCAAGTGGCAGGCCTGTTATCTTCGTACACCAAATTATATCCAAGGTAAAAAGCAGAGACATGGGGATGTTATTCTGCTTAAATTTCCTGCCTATTTTGTTGATTAAAAATTCATGAAACTCAAGAGCAGAGAGTCCCTCAGCATGAAATTACAGTTATAAAAGACTGTGTGCATGTATATCAGCTTGAAATCCAAGACAGGTGCATAGGCAGGCAGAAATGTAGGGCTGTGTAAACCATTTAACCTTCCCTGGAGATCTGAGAGCTGGAAAACTGTCCTAACAGACACTTCAATGTATTTGTTTTTTCTCTGAATAAAGATTAAAATCCCAATCACCCATTTTTAGGATTATAGATGCTTTTAAATACCCGTATCATTGTGCTTTTCTGTTCTGTGCAGCACAGGGCAACTTTAGCACTTCTGATAATGCTTATTAGGTTCCTATACAGAGGGCAGATGCAGTGTACACAGGTGCATGGCTTCACCTCTAGATGAATAGCAGCAGTAGGAATGGTCTTATTTACTTCTATCTGGCTTTACAGCTAGGCGCCTATGAATACTTCTTCATCTCTCTACAAAGGGCTCAATGAACCTTACAAGTGATGTCAGATCAGATTTTACTTACAGAACTGAGAGCAAAGTAATACATCTTTCATGAATACATAGCATAATGTCTGTGTGCACTTAATACCCTTAAAGTGACTCTGTAATTTAAAAAAAAAAAATATGGCACAATGTTACTACTTGTGAACTTATCCCTTTCTGCTTGCTTTCCCCAGAACATTTACAGTAGGTTTTACTTATTACTTACTGTAAATCATAAAGTTTATATTTATGGCTGAAGTAGAATTATGGCCTTCCTTTTAAAAATATATATTGTAATATGTACTGTCTGTACTGTAATTGTAATATATACTGTCCCCTCTGCAAAGTCACTCAGATTCCTGTTAAGCCTACCAGTGATGTCCACCTAATACTGTATAGCTTCCTGTTATGTTGTGGCAACAATGCTGCACTGATCGTGAATAGAGATGGGCTGAACACTCCCTGTTCAGTTTGCAGCAGAACTCCCAAACAGGGGAAAAGTTCTAACCCCAATGGCGAACCCCATTGAAGTCGATGACCAAACAGGAAAAAAAGTGCCCATTTTGAAGGCTTATATGCAAGTAATTGGCCATAAAAGGGGTATGGGGGTCCAGTTACTGCCCTGGAGGACATGTATCAATGCAATTTTTTTTTAAATATCGTTTTTACAGGAGCAATGATTTTAATTATGCTTAATATGCAACAATTAAAATGAAAAATTAATTTAAATATAGTGTCTGGGGGGTCCCCTTAGTCTGCCTGTAAAGTGGTGCATCTATAGCATGCATAGAATATGTTGCAGCACAAATTACATTTCTAAAGAAAAAATTTAAATTGGCTCAAAGTTGCAATTCCCAGCATGGATTTTAAGGGGAACGCCCCACCAAAATTGAAAAAAAAAATGGCATGGGGCCCCCCAAAATCCAAAACAGACCCTTATCTGAGCATGCAGCCTGGTAGGTCAAGAAGTGGGGGGTGAGCAAGCCCCCCCTCATCTGAACCATACCGGGCCACATATCCTCAACATGGGGGGTGGGTGCTTTGGGGCAGGGGTGTTCTGCTCCTCCACTCCAAAACACCTTGTCTCCATGTTGATGGGGTCAAGGGTCTCTTCCCCACAACCCTGGGATGGGGGAGTCTGTGGGTGGGGGGCTTATCGGAATCTGTCAGCCACCTTTAACAAGGGGGCCCCCGGATCCTGGCCTTACCATGTAAATGAGTACGGAGTACTATGTTGCCAAAAAAGTGTCAAAAAGTAATAAAAACACAGAAACAGTTTTTGACAATTCCTTTATTAAAAAATAAAAAAACAGTGTACCCCAATGTAAATCCAAATATTCAGCCTGAACTGATGCTTGGGCCAAACCACTGACACACCGCATCTCCGATCACGGTAAAGAGCCTATGACGTAGGCTCTTTACCATGTGATCAGCTGTGACCAATCACAGCTGATCACAGCATAACTAGAAAGTGACGGTTATCGGCATTCCTCTATTCATGCTGACAGGGCATGAATAGGGGAGAGACGATAAGCAGTTCTCTTGACGGGGGGATCTGCACTGATAATCAGTGCAGTGATTATCAGTGCAGCCGTATCAGTGATGTCCACCAGTTCCCACCAGTGATGCCCAGTAATGCCAATCAGTGCCAATCAGTGATGCCTTTCGGTGCCTCCTCATCAGTGCCGCCTATCAGTGCAAATCATTGCTGCCTATCAGTGCTCATTAAGGCTGCCCATCAGTGCCACCTATCAGTGTCCATCAGTGCCGCCTATCAGTGCCCAGCAGTGCTGCATATCAGTGCTGCCTATTAGTGCTGCATATCAGTGCCACCTTTCAGTGCCCATCGGTGTTGCATATTAGTGCCTCCTCATCAGTGCCCATCAGTGGCACCTCATCAGTGCTGCCTCATCAGTGCACATCAGTGCAGCCTCAAGAGAGAAGGAAAAAACATACTTATTTACAAAATTTTATAACAGAAATGAAGAAAAACTATTTTTTCAAAATGTTCAATCTGTCTTCATTTGTTTAGCAAAAAATAAAAAATAAAAAAATCTTGATTAAATGTCACCAAAAGAAAGCACTATCTGTCTCTAAAAATTGCATGACTGCACATTTGTCATTCAAAGTGTGACAGCGCTGAAAGATGAAAATTGACCTGCGCAGGAAGGGAGTGAAAGTGCCCTGTATTGAAGTGGTCAATAAAAAGTCCATCAGTAATCAGAGGTGAATAAAGATTGTATTGCACATTTACAAGTTCTGTTCTGAGTTTGGGAGAGGTTGTGCCGAGGTTGAACAGTGCTGGTCAGTCTACACAATAAAGACTATAGAGGAGCAAAACTGTTACACAACGTTTTAGGTATGATCATCTACCCTACCTTGTACAAGCACTTCCTGTTATAGGCTGGCAGTCTCCTAATTGCTCTTTTGTCACCCTGTCACATACAACCCTGGTGGAGAGTACATCCATGGTGAAACACAGTGTGTGGGCATGGTCCTCTGTTGCCATTAACAGGAAGTTGACCAAAAGCAAGGATGTGCAGTCAACACAAAAGTGAGTTTAAATAGACAGGAAATGGTTGAAAGATGTTTGAGGAGATAAGCATCAATGAGATGGAAATAAACAATTAAAACAATGAAAACAGTATTTTAAATAAAGAGAAATGTACATGCTACAAAGTGTAGGACAGAGGGGGGTCAAGGGGCCAGCAGTTACTGCGGAGAAGCCCCCACTCAGCAACATATCGAATAGGAAGCAGAAGCAGCATTTGAAAATAAGGAGCGCTTGTATGTACTTGTGGCAACCCTCTTAGTTCAGAGAAGGCTGTTAGGTAAATTTGGTAGCTCCTCTGTAAACAGTGGATCGTGGGTTGATAACCTAGGGCTGTTCAGTGTCTCGCAAACTTTTGTTCTGCTACTTTATTCTGTGAGACTTCTGGAAGTATAGGGGGAGGGAGAGCAGAACAGACAGTCAAAATATTTATGAGGGTCCAGCCAGTCCCTGGGGAGGTGTGCCCAGAAGGTGGAGGGGTAGCCCATACATATTCTGAGGCATGGCAGTTTGGTGCAAATTT